>CAEGAE010015200.1:0-62493 GCA_903067095.1 Girardinus metallicus | reverse complement strand
ACCTGAAGAACATCTCCAGGATTAGAGGACTGATGTCTCAGCGAGATCTAGAGAAACTCATCCATGCGTTTATCTTTAGTCGCATTGATTACTGCAACAGCATCTTCACAGGTCTGACTAGCAAATCAATCAAACAGCTGCAGCTGATCCAGATGCTGCTGCTCGCGTTCTCACTAAAACCAGGAAGATAGAGCACATAATACCAGATTTAAAGTCCCTCCACTGGCTCCCTGTAGCTCAGAGAATAGACTTTAAATACTGTTGTTAGTTTATAAATCACTGAACAGTTTAGCACCACAATATATTAAAGACCTGCTGTTCTGGTCTGCTCTGCATCCCCAGAACCAAACGAGGAGAAGCAGCATTCAGCTTCTATGCACCACAAATCTGGAACAAACTTCCAGGAAACTGTAAAACAGCTGAAACACTGAGTGCCTTTAAATCTCGACTAAAAATTTTGGGGCAGAAAAGCTTGATCGGTTATGGCACAAGTTTGTTAAACAGGACAAAATAAATCATTACTCAGAGAAGCAGCCAAGAGGCCCATGGTAACTCTTGGGCAGTTCAGGTGGGAGAATCTAGTAAGAGAAGTTTTGGTTTAAACTTCACAAATCTGACCTTTGTGGACTGGCAAGAACAAAGCCAAAGACATAGGAAGTTCTACTTGTAGTTTGCCACAAGCTCTGTAGGGAACACAGGAAATATATGGAAGAAAGTTTTTTTGGTCGCATAAGACCAAGGCTGACAACAACCAAAAGCAGAACAATTCGCTGGTCAGTGAAGAAAAGTCCATCGCTAGAGAGCAGGAGACAATCGATACAGCAGAGAAGGAACAGCCCTGTAAGTCTAAGGACCAGCCACCAACGACCAGGCGCAACAAGAAGAAAAAGATACCGTTTCATATCTGGTTGGAGAAACAAGCCCCTGCTGATCTAAGGATTGCAGCTGAAAGTACTGGAACGGAAGACATTTCACCAGCAACTGAAAAAGCATCGATCTCCGTACTGCAGGAGACAATCGATCTAGCAGAGAAGGAAGAGTCCTTTAAGTCTTGCACTGAAAATTTTAATAACCAAGACACTTCTCTGCATGAAGAAGAAGGTGATCAGGCAGATTCCTTAAAAAAGAAGTCTTGTATAGAAAAAACTGTGATTTTATTGAATAGGACTATAGATTGGAAATGTGTTGCTTGAGATTCATAGTTGTTCTCTTTTAAGAATAATGTTTTAACTGCTGCAGTCCTGACACAACAGCTGCATCTCCCTGACATAAGACTGTCAGCAGGTTCTATATAATAAGTCAAACTGTCAATTAGAAGTGCTACCAAAACTATTTTAAATTAATGGGAAGATATTCGGTCCCAAAATAGTCAATAATTCACCCTTTTTTGTGAGAAATATTAAATTGACTGCTGCTGTGTGTCATAGTACAGTTAAAGGCTTGTTGAAAGGCACAACTAATGAAGGACCCAGACTAATACTAGTGGATCTCTCTGATTATATGAACCACCTCTTGATACAACTCTAGGCCTCAGATCGCTCTTCACTCTGAGAGGAGCAGCTCAGACCAACAGGCTGCTAGCACAGTGTGTTTTACCCAAATCAGCAGCGTTTATTATTAGCCTGATGCAATATCAAGCACTTTCACTTGGGCCCACACTTGGCCTACCATTTAAGCATCTTCATTTATGTACTTATAAATAGAACGGCTCTGTCTACTTGACACATTTTTTCAAGCCGACTTCTTCGCACACAGTGTCCGTTACATGGCCTATGCATCATATTTCGGCTGAGCGGAGCATATATAAGGCGGTGAGAGCGGCCAGGGTTTTCACTGCAGTCGGCAGATTCATCTGAGCGAATCCTCTCTAGTCTTAGAGATAACCTCGAGGTGAGTTTCACTGGAGGGCGGCAGACCTATAGGCGAATGTGGCCTCTGATTCAAAGGGTGTTCCTTCGTAAAATGGGATATAAATCAAACGAAGGGCCACAGAGGTCTGTTTCCTGAACACCAGGGGCCCGGTGTCTGACTTTGGACTGGAAAAGAAACAAAATAGGGGGGAAAAAAACTCAACCTATTGAGACCAAAAGAAGATTTGATCTTTTCTCTTGGAGGGTTTGGTTTTGGAAAAACCTGGACAACCTGAAATGATCTTTTTGTTTTCTTGGATTACTTACTGATCCGGACTACCTTAGATGCTGAAGATTACTTATAGTTGTGTTTACGTTGTAAACTCAAAGTACATTGAGATGTTCTTTGGTCCAGACTTAATCTGTTACAATGTGTTTGATGTTCCCAAAGCTGATTTCCTGGACTGATGATTTTTCTTCTGCTCTTCTTCCTCAGTTAAAAATGGCATTCGCCGGACTTCTGAGTGATGCTGACATTAGTGCAGCCATTGCAGCTTGCCAAGGTAAACCAAGCAATAAAACTGTCACGTCATTTTTTTATTTTACTTTCTTCAAGCTACTTAGAAAGCTGTACATGCTAGTAGGCCTGTTATGCAAGGCAGAAGATTTAAAATATTATTTCAACCATCAAGTTAAAAGGCTGCAGCCTTTTAAAACTAACATTGTAGCTGAGCCCTTTTTACTTCTGCCTTAGCATCTGACTGATGCTGAGACAGAATTGTTACAAGTAAATACTAGACCTTGCAAACAGAAACCTGTGCACCAGCAGCAGGTTTGTGTTGAATCATTTCTTGACTTTCTGATGTGATCCTCCTTTCTGTCTCCTCACAGCCGCTGACTCCTTCAAGCATAAGGACTTCTTTGCCAAGGTCGGCCTGGCTGCCAAGTCTGCTGATGACGTCAAGAAGGCCTTCGCCATCATTGACCAGGACAAGAGCGGCTTCATTGAGGAGGACGAGCTGAAGTAAACAGTCTCTCTCAGTCTTTATATTTTAGCTTTTGAAGGTTTACGATATGGACTGTCTCAATTAGGGTAAATTCAGAAAGAATGCAACCAAAGAAACTGTGGCAGCAACTCAATGTCTCTTTTGCTCTACGGTCCAAGAGAAATCATAAAAAAATACTTAGAAATATTTAACTTTCAAGCACTAAAGGCAACAGGAAAGCTCCAGCCAGTAATCAGTTCAAGGAATAGCAGGATTTCCAATTAATTGGTTCCACAAATTGTGTCCTCAATCAAACATTTTGTGAAACATCCCCAAGCAAATGAGCTAAGACACTTCTTAGGCACACAATAAAACATGTTGTTATATCACTCAATAAACTTCCCTCCCTCTCCTCTCCAGGCTGTTCCTGCAGAACTTCTCTGCCAGCGCCAGAGCTCTGACTGATGCTGAGACAAAGACCTTCCTGCAGGCTGGTGACTCTGATGGTGATGGCAAGATCGGAGTTGATGGTGAGGAAGAGCCTTCTTAGGCCAAACCCGTTTGGACTAATGAGGCTTGAAAGTTGAAACAATACCTTCCTTGTCTCCTCCATGCAGAGTTCGCTGCCATGGTCAAGGGTTAAATGGACAAACTGACCAACATCTGGCTTCACAACTCTAAAGGAACAACTTGAGCCAAAGACATCCTCTTCTTCTCTTCTCCTCTTCCCATTCACTCTACCCCTTGTAGACTCTGCAACACTTTTATATATTTGACCTTTGACCCCCTGACCAGACGAACAACTCTTTCTCTCTCTCAGGCCGTGCTCACCCCAGTGCTGTCCACAATGAATGTACCTGACTAAATGTATGGCGTGGCTGACTTGTGTCTTTCTCTCTCTCTCTTTCTCTCACTTCTGTCGTCGTTTTACTGTGTGGGATTTGCATGCTGTGAGATCAACAATGATGCACTTTTATGGAAAACGGACGGACGATGAGACAATAAAGGTTCTTTTTCAATAACAACGTCCTGAAACTGGTTTTTTAAAAGGCTGTTGAGGTAAAACTGATAAGGCACCAGCTGGACCAAGACCAATCAATCAATCCATTAATCCATCCATCACAAACACCCATCCTCACACATATTCAACTTAAGGCAATAGTAATCGATTAGCTTAACAGTGTTTGGAACTAGACAGAGTACCCAGAGAGAACTGACACGTGCACAGGGAGAACACCAAACTCCATGCAGAAAGAAGACTTGAGGCTGGGATTTGAACCCAAGACCTTATTGCTGCAAGGCAGCAGCGCTAACAGCTCATCCAAATTTCAGTTCACTTAGAAAAAATACACGAGAGAAAATTGGGGCCAATATGGGTTGATAGAGCGCTGTCAAGAAACTGACCTCAAACAGACTGAATTGAATGTTAGAAAATGAAACACTTTTAGTTTTAAACTTTAAGAAAAAAAAATCTAATTCTGAATAGTCTGAATCAATTATTTTACTAGCTAAAAAGGTTTTGCAGAAATCTTAAGTAAGCTTTGAAAAGCCATAAAGCTAATCAGTGACTGTGTATCAAAGTTAGAAAACGCCTCTGGGGATTCAGCTGCAGTTTTGAGGCCAGAATCAGGATTACAAAGCAAATCTAAGGAGCCTGAAAACATTTATTCAGAACAAGGTATGCTAAAGGATTTTAAACAAAATTTTAAAGCTAGTTTAAAAAAATAACTAAAATGCCAAGATTAACTTGAGACATCAGGAATTCAAACACTGATAATGATTATTATTACTGTTATTTCACTTATAGACTTATAGATAGATAATTCCACTTTTAGACATTTTCCCATGTTATAAGTGAAATAATCTACTAGTGGAACTAGTACTTTTTCTAGGATATTAGTGAAATATTGACTTAAAGCAAGTGCCCATATCTTACTAAAAGGTTACTGTGTAAGGATTTGGTTTTCTCTGTGTTGATTTGAGTTTTTCTGTGTGTTTATTTTGAGTCTCCGTGTTGTCTTGTCTACCCCTTGATTGTTCCCAGGTGTGTCTCGTTCTGAGATTACCCTCTGTGTATTTAATGCTACCTGTGTTTCTGTGTCTTTGTCGGGTCTATGCCGCTTCGGTCTTTTTCGTCTGTCTTGCAGTTTAGCTCTCTATTTGTTTGCCAGTTTCTCCCAGTGTTGAGCCTTAGCCTTTCCGCTCAGCTGTGCTGCCTGGACTTTGGATTGTTTGTGCTTATTTTCATTATTAAACCACCATCATTCATTTCAACCTGGGTCTGCTGCGTTCTGCCTCACCATCTCTACCACATATCATGACATACTTGCTATCTAGATGAAATAATCTTTTTGATATCATTCCAATATGATGCCACTTAAGTGAGTTATCATAAACTAGATATTTCTTGACACTTTTTCAACCTACTATTAGAAGATTATTGAAAAGTTTATTCAGTTCAGGAACTTTATCACTAAATTAAACAGTTTATATAGATTAATTACCCAGAAAATGGAGTTTTAAAACATTTATTTCAGTTAATTATGATTTTCGACTGACATTTAAGTTTAGAATATTACATCAGACCAATTAAGAAAATACTTTAATACAAAAATGTGAGGGTAATGAATAGTATATTTAGTATCTGCTTAGCTTAAAGGTCATGTTTTCTCATCCGGGCACATATTGAGAATTATGACCATGTTTTCAATATTTAATTGAATATTGTACTCAACTAAATATACTTTTGTATTTTTTTCTTTAAAGAATGCTAACATCTTTAAATATGTTAGCATTCTAATTTTCACTGATATTTCTCATTGTCAAACATTAAAATCTCATTTTAGTCTCACAATCAGGGCCGGGCCAAAGCTGCTTAGGGCCCCTACGCCACCAGAGGCCCCCCAAAACCATTGAGCTGGCATGGAATAATACAAACTAAATGTTATTACACATGGAAAAACGATTCTATTATTTTTATAATTGCTGCCACACAAATAATGGTTAATCTCTTCCTGCCTCTACTGTTAGGGAAATATAAGACATCAGACTTGTTTATTGCAAATTTAGTGATTATCAGTTGGTGTTACTTTCAAATTCCTAAAATTATATGGCATGCTTAAATAACACCCTGCACTTCAAAATCCAATATTTTTGGGAGGTTTGCAACTCCTATAAGGTTAATAACAGTCATAACAACAGAAGTATGATACAAGCTAATTACAAACAATGCTAGTGATTGTAGATAGGTTTCACACATGGAGCAGATTAGGAATGATGAAGCATCTGGTGATGACATGTTGGTTTGAGGGGCCCAACATGAGAATCTGCTTAGGGCCTCTAAAAGGCTTGGACCAGCCCTACTCACAATCCACACATCTGTTACTCTAAATTCCTTTAAATGAAGGACTGAATTTGTAGATTTGTAATAAATAATCTTAAACATTATGAAGTCATAAGAACCGTCCATGAAGCATATCAAGCAATACCCTGAATCACTAAATATAGATAGCAAATAGTTGTGGAATTATTTTCAGGAAGACCACTGTGTACCATGTAAAACATAACAATCATATTTGTTCTTCCAACTTTAATGAGGCACAAAGAGGATGAGCAAATTAGATTTGAACTGGGAACACAGAGAACTCTTTGAGAGTGACAGATAAACTCTCTTTGCCATAAAGTTATGAGGAAGTAATAAGGTAGAGTCACAGAGTCATTCTGAATCCCCTAGTATAAGGAATACAATGTCAGCACATAGCCTACTTTAGAACTTCAATTCTATATCAGAACTGTGGACAAGCTCTGCGTTAATGTAAAATAGCCACAAGAGGGTGCTATTAAGTCATCTACATTTTAAGTTGTTAGCTCGTTTTAGTTTTTTTTTTTTTTTAAATAAATGTAAAGACTAAAAATGTGCACATTTAGTCATTTTTATTCTGTGTATCAGATGATATTAAGTGTTAAGTGCAAGATTTAGGAAACAGACCAAAAAAGAATTCATTAAGAATGTAATAAGACATAAAAGTTGGAGGTGGAGTGGAGGAAGAAGGATTTATTCCCCTGATTCTCATTAGAAAAGCAGTTTTGTTCCTCCCTGCTGCTGCCATTACTGCTGACTGCAGTCTCCAGGGACGGCGGAGCGTCAGATGGTTTGACAAGTTTCCCCTGGCAGGCAACAAGATCATCAGTTTAAGTGGCCAGACTTTGGCATGAAAGCATCTTAGATCCCTCTCTACTTTCTGAACATACAGTAGCATTTAAATATAATATCATTTCTTAAATTATGAAAACACAATTTGAATATTTTAAATGTGTTTAAAATATTAAAGTGCTCCTTCTGGAGCAGTTGTGATCTGGCTTTTCCCACTGAAGCAGCATTTAAATCTGCAGGCCGCCTTCAGTATCAAAAAGTTAAAGGGCTGTATCATGTGAAATCCAATTTTTTGAGCTTTACATCATGTTGTAAAGTTCTTCCCTCATCAAAAACATACATGGAGTGTTGCTTTGACTCTTTCATCCATGTTTGAAAAAAATTCTTTAATCTCCATGGCAACCATTCAACTGTACAATCTGCATGGGTGGAGCTAGCTCCGCCTTCAAAACGCAGCTCCTCCTCAAAGCAGCTCTGTCCCACAAGTCCCCCACTCAACTCCTTCAGACTAGAAAGCAGCAATTAGCAAACAGTTGGTGAATCTGCACATTGTATTATTATTTAATTTCCCATTGGGATTGATAAAATACTTTTGAATTGCTGAACTCATTATAGGAGCAATGCT
The DNA here is from genome assembly GCA_903067095.1 of Girardinus metallicus. Classification (NCBI taxonomy): domain Eukaryota; kingdom Metazoa; phylum Chordata; class Actinopteri; order Cyprinodontiformes; family Poeciliidae; genus Girardinus; species Girardinus metallicus. The sequence continues at coordinate 54,879 of CAEGAE010015200.1, read as the reverse complement.
GGTAAAAACATTAACGGGCTGTTAGAGGAGCCATGTCTTGATGACTTCCTGAAGGAGGAGTTTCAGAAAAGGCAGGAAAAGAGACAGAGGTCCAACCTCAAGGTGCTAAATTACAAAGTCAAATTTCTTTTAAGTCATGTTTGAAATATAGCATTTATGTAATAACTGAAGGTCAAATACTTACTTGATTGAGCTATAAAATAGCACTATATGCCTGGAAAACATAAAGATTTGTGGCACTTATAGGATGATGGGGGTGGAAATTTATGGGGAAATACTAATAGGGGAGCAGAGCAGGACACAGGCTCATACAGAAGCAATGACCCACGTAGCCAACTCACTTCACAGCAGCCAGGTAAAGCTGTTAAGATCTTTTATTTTAGTAGCGTAATCCCATGCTGTAAACTTTAGAGAAATGCAACATTTAGTTTAGCAAACCAGTGATTACTGGCATCCATGTCAGTAATACCTGTAAAACCTGGGGACTGAAATGGCCATCGTAGAATACTGACCATTTGTTGCCATGTTTCCAGTTGTCATCCTGTTAAACAACTCAGTAACGACACATTTCTGGCAGAGATCAATAGATTTCTGTTTTCCGGGGATCTTGTGAGATCTTAAACTCTCACCAGAAAATGAAACAGTCCCACAGCATTACAGATCCTTCACCAAACTCAAAACTAAGGCCTTAAAGATTTTCATGAGATTTTTGCTTTTCTTCCTCCTTTGTTCCACAAACAGTAGACCTGGAGTGTTTGTTGCAAAAATTGTCAGTGATGATGTCTGACTAAAGCACACAACACACTTTGACATGAAAACCAACTATAAAGTGAGAGTAAAGTGTAATTTTTTTTTTTTTTTTGCTTTTTTTTGTGTCTCTAGCCTGAAACTAAAAACAGGAAAAACCTGATCATTTGTACCTGAAATAGAACTGATGACAGGGTTTGTAAAAACTTTGACCCGTCTCCTTCCCTATTGTACTATAATTCCTGCATTTACACTTTTAATTTATAATAAAAAAATTAGTTCAACTCCCCACTATATTGAATCAATATTGTAATTCCTTTAAAAAGGGAAATGTATCACAGCTATTACAGGGTCTGCTAAAAGAACAGCATTTCTTAAAATGGTTGACATTTGGTAAACAGGTAATAATGCAGTTTTCACTTTCCAGCCTTATTTAGAAAGAACCAAAGTAACGTAACAAACAGGATCTAATATTCAACATTGAATATATAGCCTGTATTTCTCCACATTTAGGAGATTATTTGCTAAAGGTTCTACATGCACCTGAACAGAGGGAGGATGAACAGGCAACAAAAGGGAGGGGAGAGATGCTGAGCGCAAAATAGTTGATTGGATAAAATCCACCCAGTAGAGTTAAGGGAGTGCAGGGCAGAGGCAAAGCCGCACACTGATATAAACAGGAAAGGTTAATAAGACAGGTGAGACACTCGGGAATCCGAGAAGCAGGCTGCTGTGACTGCAGGAGAATTTGATCCCCGGATCCATTAGAAACTCAAGCATCCTTCTGAGCATTGGGACTGGAATATATAAGACAACTGTCCGCAGGAACCACAAAGTTTTAACTACTGCTGCTGCTGCTGCTGCTCTGGAGTTGGACTGAAACAAACAAGTCAACAGTGGTGAGTCCCACAGCTGCACAGGAAGTTGGTCAGGTGCAGCATGAAATTTATTCTCAGCAGCTTCAGCTGAACCTTATGGAACTTCATATCTAAAACTTTACCCTGACTTCTTTGTCAACGTGCAAAGGAATAGTATTAATGTAATAGCATGGTAGTAAACAGGTTAGGCTGACTGCTGATTATATAAAAGCTGCTGTTAAGACTATAATGTTAGTTAGAAATGTATGTTTTTCAGTAAGTTGACTGATGCTACTGCTTACATGCATTTAACTCAAATTATTATTGATACATTTCATGCATTAAGCATCCAATAACTGGGAACTTCCAGCATGGTCCGAGCCTGTTATGATGCATTATACGTGTGGATGGATGAGCTTATTAAAAAAAACAAAGACATCATGTTGTCTGAACTGAGTGACTTCATTTTTACCATTTCAAGATGATTTTTTAAGTCCACATTTTACACTAAAACATGATGTTATATCTCTATTTAGTTCAACCTATAACTTCTGCAAATCATTAATTTAATTTAATTCTGTTTATTTATATAACAGTAATTCACAACAAATGTCATCTTGAGCCATTTTAAAAAGAGTTATTTCATTTCAATCATACAGACATTCCAATTAATCCTAGTTATCAAACAGTGCATTAAGTTTAGTACATCATTCAAATTTGTTTAAAAGGTTTTCTATCTGAGACTTGCAGCATTCAATCCTCAGTGTGGAAAGTTAATGAGGAATGCAAAAGGATTTATTACACTTCTAAAACTGTCATAAAATACATATTTAAAATATAGTTTTCAAAAGTATGTTCAGAACAGGTCTGTGTGGATACTTTATGGGATCCTGATGTCAACCTAAATGCAGCTGGAAGGTTAAAACAGATCCAGAGGAAACATGCAAAGCATTAAAGTCATGTTTTGTGTTTTGTGTGGTCATGTTCACAATTTACTATTTTCTTTTGTATGTTACAGGACCAACATGTCACTCACCTCCATTCTTTCAGCAGAGGCCATTGAAAATGCGGTCAAGGACTGTGAAGGTACCTCGTCCTGGAAATACACCCTCCTATTAAATTCAGACAATTAATAATGGTTCAATCAGTAATTCAGCTTGATTTTCCCAACAGGATCAAAAGTCTTGTAAGATTAAGTCAATAAAATAATAAAATGTGATGCCTCAGTGCTATGCATATCTTAAACACACTGTCCATCATAGAATCCTCCCCACACTTTGTTTTACATCAGAGTCTGAAAAGATTCATTCCATTTGTGTCGTCTGTGTGCTTTTAAAAATGAAAAACAAGAAAACAGCCACATGCTGGTTTAATCCTCACAACCGTGACCAACCAGGTGACTGTCAGGGTCATGACAAACTCTCTGTGTTTGCTTTATGTGTGTGTGCGTGGGTGTGTGTGTGTGTGTGTGTGCATGTGGGCGGGTGCGTTTGTGTGTCTTTGAGCAGCTCCAGAATCGTTCTGCCATAAGAAGTTCTTCCAGCTGTGTGGTCTGTCCTCAAAGACACCCAAGGAGGTGCGAGACGTGTTCCAGATCCTTGACGAGGACAACAGCGGCTACATCGAGGAATCTGAGCTCAAGTGGGTAAAAACTCATCTGGGCGACAGAGAGCTTGTTATTCCTCAGATACTGACAGTCCCACTTAGTATTTACAGTAGTTTTCATCCTTTAGGTAATGTTTAGGTATAGTATTTATTTGGTAAATATGAATAAATTGGCTACTTTGCAGTGCAACATTCAAATCTGATTGTGGATGAAATCTGATAAACAATACAGTGAGAGACCACATTAGCTCCCAACAATAAATTAAATTTAATCCTAAATACTTTCTTTGTACATTAAATGTTTTTGTAACTCATATTATGCCATTTTTTTTTAAAGAGTTGTTGATGTTGATGGCTGAGGGCAGAAAGCATCTCCTATAGCAGTCTGTATTACTGCAGTCCAGAAGAAGCCTCTGACTGAAGCCACTCTGATGTTCTAAAACAATCTCATGAAGAGGAAACTCTAGGTTGTCAGTAATTTTCTTAAAGGATGATACTTTATTTTGATGCATTTTATTCTCTCAGTTACCATGGAAACAATTTCATTAACGGAGATTGTATAACACTCTGAGTGAAGAAAACATAAAATGAGTTTTCTAAATGAATGGTGCACAACTTTAAGCAAATTCTAAATGTAAAGCAGCCACATTGGATTTTGAGGTCTGGGTTGGAGAGAAAACTGGGACTTTCCCAATCAAAATTCAGGATTTTAGGAACCGTTCTGTTCATTTCTCAAACTAAATACTTGGACATTTCAACTTCTCAAGTAAAAAGAAAACAGCTAACTCAACCACACCCCTCAGTCAACCAAGTACAGTCGGAGGAGGAGAATGTTCTTTCTTTATTCAATTTCATGACATAACACCACAAGTTGAATAACTCATAGTCTTGCTTCAATGTTGGTAAAGATTTTGGAACTTGAAAAACCTAGCATTTACAGAGATGTTTAAGAACCACTGATGTTAAACATTTTCTTATGTAAAAGTAAACCCCATAAGATAGAAAACAAAAATTCAATACAACAAATCACACACCAGGATAACAAAATTATAGTTTGTTATATAATTCAGCCTCTCAGAGCTCAGTGACGAGTATTTCTGTGTCATGTTTTGATGTGTGTGTGCGTGTGTGTGTGTGCGTGTGTGCGTGTGTGTGTGTGTGTTTGTAGGTTCTTCCTGCAGCGGTTTGTCCCTGGGGCACGGACCCTGAGCGATGCAGAAACCAAGAAATTCGTCTCATCAGCTGATGAGAACAGTGACGGCAGAATTGGAGCGGATGGTTGGTGTCTCATTTTTCACATCGTCCAGGTTTAAAATGACTGGAAGCGCTGACTCCATTAACTCTCCCATCATAGAATTTAAAAAAAAAAAAAAACACATCCAAGCAAATTTATGACACTAAATTTGCTCGGATGTGTTACACCTTAGTGACATTAAGGTTTTCCACATTTTTAACATGACAAACTTTTACTAAATGGCTTTTTATAATAGATCAGTGAAAAGTAGCTTACGGTTGTGAAGTGGAAGGAAAATGTTGCATGGTTTTCAAAATGTTTCACTTCAAATTGAGTCCCTTTCCTTTGATACGCCCAATCAGAAAGCTCTCCTTCCATCAAGAAAACAATCCTAAATTCACAGCTGGAGTTTAAACAGAAAAGTTCAGATCAGACAAACTATAACCCTAAATCTGTTGCAGGACTTGAAATGTTGATGTTCACAGACATTCCCTCTCCAGTCTGACTGACCTTGACCTATTTTGCAAGGAATTGGAAAACAATGTCGTTTCTGGATGGACATAGTTTGAACTATACATTATTTTCTTTACACTTTACAAAAAACGATAAGGTTTCTGGTCAATTTCTTACGAAGTTCAAATGCAATTTCTCATCACTGTGCATGCATTTACATGCGAGGTTAGAGGAGGAACACGCATTTTAACCAATTTGAAAAATAAACTGAACTTGACCGCATTGTTTGATATATCAGAATTGTTATGTATAAATGAACAGAATTTAAGTTTTTTTAATTTTTTTGAGATGACAAAAAACAAGTAAGTTTAGTTCAAGTAACTAAATTTACTTGAACTGGAAAAAACTAAATGAATTGGAGGGGAAATAACCCAACAGTATTATGTGCATAGAACAAGTTAAGACATACTAGTTTTATGTTTTCGGGCTATCAGAGGCCATGTGTATTAAATGAAACATCATAATGTAGGTTTGAAAACTTTTCAGCAAAGAACTTAATTAGAATAGAGACAAAAAAAATGTCTTGTGGCTCATTTAATTCAGATGTTGAATGCAACTTAATCATGGTTGACTCAATATGTTTCTCCAGAATTCCAGACCATGGTCCTGTCCTGAGGTCTACCAACAGAAAGAAGCCTCTGGCCATTCCGCGTCCATTCCCAGGAATTTCAAATGTTTTCTATTTAAATCTGTGTGTGCTCATGATTTTTAAATGACCTTACATGTCCTTTTCAAGACTCCAAGCTTCAGCATGTCTTTTCTCTTAGTCCGTTGTTTCTTGTCTATGCACATTCCACCTGTAATAAAGAATGAAATAAATAAAGATCTGGAAGCATATATGTGCATAGTTTTCATTCATTGATTTATTTTCCACACCCACCAGGTGTAACAGTCAGACAACAGGGAATTTTTTATATTACGTTTGATATTATAGACAGCTCAACACAGAGATACACTGTACCAGTGACCTTGCAGGTTGTCCAACAGTATATATGGCACCAGGAAACACCGAAGTCATGTCAGAGAATCTTCTAGGTTCTTAAACCTTTATATTCATCTGACCTTTTAGTAATTCAATGCAAGCTGTGATATATATTTTTTCTACTGTTGCAAAATATCTCAAGGCTGAATATTTAACCAACTATTTTGGTTAAATGTCTTGATATGAATACAGACCATATTTCTTAAGTAAGTAAATACACAGACATGCATGTGCACAAACAGTAATATTGCAATTTTTTGGAAATTATGTGTATTTTAAAGCTCCCACCTGTAGTGTGCTTTTTCACCAATAAATACATACTGAGAAAAAATAACACATCTGGAGAATGAAGAATAACCTCCCCCACTCACCCACTCACCCACCCACTCGCCCCCCTGCAAGTTAGCAGTATGATGGAGGAGCAACATTTGAGTATTTGTGTCATAGATTTGGATGCAGTAAAAACTGGTTTGAGTTGTAAGGCATCCAGTCTTTTGTTTCTTAGCCACAGTTTGACTTTGATGACCTTAAGCCAAAATTAGTCTCTCTAAATTCTCCCTAGGTGTGAGTGGGGGTGTGCATGGGTGTGCATCGTTGCACACACACACACGCACACGCACACTCATCATTTCCCGGAACTTTTAATTCGCTTGAAGTCTCTACTACCCGGACAACTACGCCTGTAACCCTTCACTTTCAAAACCAGGAAGTGTACGATGGAAACTGCAATAATGTGAGCGGCATGTCGTTTCATTGAGTTATTTCCATACTTTTCCCCTTTATTTACACAATAACTAGGTGCGGCTGGGCGTCTTGTTTGCATGCTTCGCGAGGTGAGTGCTTCCGGTCATTTTTCATTGCGGTTGAGGTGAGCTACAGGAACATGTTAGCCTGTTAGCCGGGGTGTGCTAGCTGTATCGGTGGCTGAGCAACAGTTCATGGGCAGAAGTTAAAGGATTCTCGTTAAGCTCTAAACTGCCTGACATCTGACTTCACCTTGTTACATTTTGACGCAACAGTAATGGTTTAAAGGACGTTAATGAATATTCTGTTTTCTTACATATTTAGTTGTTTTTTTGTGAGATTTTGTCCCGGCTTGCAGGTTTTACTCCGTCTTAGACTTGATGACAACATTAAACAGCGAATTAACTGCTTACATGAGCAGATCAATTCTTTTTAGGAAGCAGGACTAGAATACTTCGACAGTAAATAGTGAGTTTTCACTCTGCGGACATTGGAACTTCTGCCTTTAGAGGGCCCTTGTTATTTCTGGTTTACTTGCTCCCTCTTGAGCACATTTTGAGTACTTTAAAGATGTCTCATCACTGCTATGCGGATGATATTCAGCTCTACATTTCTTTAAGGCCTTAGGAGGCAGCCTTTCTTACACAACTGCTTAGACTGTGTAAGATGTCTCTCGAACTAAACTGAGGTAAAACTGAACTTATTTGTGCTCCAGAAAAGCACACAACTCTAATGGAAACTCTTTGAATGTTCACCTCTTCTGCCAAGTTTTCCATCAGGAACCTTTAGGTATATCTGTACTTATGAAATATCGCTAGGTTAAGTAGTATCATCCCTAGAACAGAACTGGAAATTGTTTGTCACGTATTTGTTTCTTCATAATTTCAATTTTTGCAACTCATTATTCAGCGGCCTAATCAAAGCCTCCCTGGAGCGTCTGCAGGTTGTACAGTATGCTACTGGCAGATTTCAGAGAAAATCACTTTTTTTCATGTCACATTGTTTCTTTTCCTGCTCCACAGTTGTTAGTTATAGGGCTTTGAGTAGTCAGTTACTGGCATACATCTCAGAACGTTTCCATCTGAATGTTGCTAGGTCTGTGTTCAGCAGCTTTTAAAGTCCCTTCAGCCTTTAAAATCAGTTAGAGTCACAAAATAAATAAAACTAGTCAAGCTGTACAACATTCCCTATATTGAAATTATTTTATTATGCTATTGTATTAAAACACGGTAGCAAAACCTCATATCTAAATAAATTCACATAGATAAAGATAACTGCTGAAGCCAGTCATCCTGTTGCATCTGTATTAGAGACAACTCTTGCTTCTCTATCAGTTGTGGTCGTAGTTAAGAAGAGTGATTGTGAAGGGGCCCGGGGGCCACATGTGACTCTGGAGCCACAGATTGCAGATAAGGTCATGTGAGCACAGTCTCTGCCAGGTAGCAGGAGCCCCAGAACTCTAAGGCCCTCCACCTTTGGGTCGGTGGATTCTGCTGAGCTTTCTGAAAACATAACTAAAAACTCAATGTATTTACAGGACTATTGTACTGTTTAGTTGTTGTCTGAGTGATCTGTCTTAAAAAATGACGTAAATGTACTTAATGGTTTTACTAGATGAAACCAAGGCCAAAACCACAGCTGCTGTAGGATTTGAAGTCATGTAGATACCAGGCCTATCACAAAAATAGATTTTGTTGGACAATAAATTGTCCCAGCAATTATTGCGGTAAACAACAACAGTGTTGTTTTGGGACCATTTCCAACTGACATATTGATAATATATAAATATTGCGTAATAATGCAAGTTCACCCTCTCAGAGACTAGTAAACGTTCGTTTTGTAAAGAATACTGAATGCTGGAAAAATAAAATTACAAAAATTAAATATTGAAAAATAAAACACAAGAACCAAAAACGATAAACAAAACAGAAAAAAAAAAAAAAAAACACACAACACAACCCACACAAATCCAATGGATTAAGATGTCTCTGAAAACAAACTTTCATCAGAACGGGAATTATCAAGCTCATTTTAATTTATTGTGCCGTTAATTGCTTATTTCGACAGGCTTAGTAGATATACTAAGAAAGTTTTAAACAGTGTAATGTTACCTGTGTGCTTGTGTACAATTATGCAGTTTGACGGACGGACCTTAAATGAAGATTTAAGGTCCGTCCGTGACTTACAAAGGACTGCTTGGATTTAATATTTGGTGGGATGCCAGATGTTCATGCTCTGCATATACATAGTAAATTTGGCCAGTTAGGACACTGTGTGCCCTTAATGTCCCCACCTGATCCATACTCTTAGTGGCTGAGGTGCCAAAACGCAGAGTGGTGGGAACATTGTGTGATGAGGAAGAAGAGAACCAGAAACATTTGGATTTATTATGAGAAACATCAAAGAAACAAGAAGCTTCTCAAGAGTCAGTCTTTTTGGTTCTCATAATCATATCTGCCTGTGGTAAAAACATTTTTTTCTTTTTTAAGTAAAGATGTAAGTTATATCATAAACATTCCTCCTTCTTGTGCCAGTCCCAAAAGCACTCATGAGAAAACGTCAAATAAAAGTTAATGCCAGTTAATGTTGTCACAGGTCAGCAAAGATGAGTAAAATTATGATATCAAAGATCACGTTTATCAGTCGTCACATTTTGAATGATGACTGAAAAAAATACGATACTTGTAAATCCCTCAGACCCATTCAATAAATAAAAATATTATTGAAAATATGTAGATTAATTCCACACAGATTGATGTTATCAAGTTAATTGATATTTCTGCTAACAGCTAATGAAAACATGACATTTAAAATTTGAGTATTACGACAGACCAATAAAAAACTATTTTTAAAAGCAGAAATATGGGCTTAATGAAAAGTGTGTTTAAAACTGCTTAAAAGTTGTTATTTACAAAAGGTACTGTTGATCTGATAAATGAGACTCTTATATTCTAGAATATGACTACTCTTCCTGCAGGCACACGGCATGGTAACAGGACTGTCACCTGAGGAAAGGAAACCATAACCCAAGTTTCACTAATGCTAATGATTAGGTAAGAAAGATTCAGTGATGGTATTGGGTCAGACTGGATAAAAAATGGAAAGAGTCTCCTTTTCCAAACTCTTTGTCTTTGTCCTTTCACAGTCCTAAAATGGCCTCAGGAGCACAAGACAAACAGTACACACCATCCCTTCTCAGCTTTTTCATTTATAACCCTACGTTTGGACCGCGGGAAGGAGAGGTGAGAGGGGGCTTTCAGTGGAGGACATCTCTGGCTTCTCTGTTCTGCACTAAGATTCTCATGTCACATTTTTGTCTCTCAGGAAGAGAAAAAGATTTTGTTTTATCACCCGAGTGAGATTGAGAAGAATGAGAAGATCAGAAATGTGGGCCTTTGTGAAGCCATTGTTCAATTCACCAGGTACAACACATCATTAACACTTGATTTCGTGATGCGTCTGCAAAAACAATATTCAGGTCTTTTGTCACTAAAACCTCCAACTCCTAGGTAATTGACTGGGATTTAATGTGATGCACCAACATGAAGCTGTACATAGTTGTGAAATGGAAGAAAAACGATGACTGAAAATCGGACAGTGGGTTGTGTATTTGTATTCACCTCCCATGAGTTAAAGGGGCATTATTATGTAAAATTGACTTTTTTGAGCTTTACCTCTTTGTTATTCCCTCATCATAAACATACACGGAGTGTTCCTCTGATTCTTCTTGCATGTTTGAGAAGTCCTTTAATCTCCCGTGGCAACCATTCAGCTGTGTAAAACCCAAGGGTGGACCTAGCAACAGCTATGCACCACCTAGAATTAACATTTTAATTCTAAAATATTACGTTGATTATCCCACCCAACCGCACTTTCCAAGCTACCAAGCTTCTGTCTCACAGAGCAACCCTCTCCTTGCGACTCCTCCACTCAGCTCCTTCAGACTAGCCAGCAGCAATTAGCAAACACCTGGTGGAACTGCGTATCAGCAGAGCTCATTATATGAGCTACTCCTGAGTGTGACACTAGTAAAGTTTCTGTTAAAGGGTTAATCGAGGAGCCATGTTGTGATGACTTCCTGAAGGCGGAGTTTCAGAAAGAGCAGGAGCTTTTAAAGAGACAGAGGTCCAATTTCAAGGGGTTAAATTACAAAGTCAATTTTTTCTAAGTCATATTTGACATATACAGCAAATTTAACTGAAGGTAACATAATTACTTTATTGTGCTATAAAATAGTACTATGTTCCTGGAAAACGCATAATACTGCCCCTTTAAGACTTTGTAGAAGCTCATTTTACTGCAGTTGCAACTGGAAGGCTGATGGTTTCACTTTTGCAGGTACTTTGTGAAAAAAAAAAAAAAAAGCTGGAGGGAATAGGGAAATATCTCTGTAACATTATAATCAGTGTGTATAATCAAAACACCACAATGGATTGTGTTTTTTTTTTTAATGCATCCTCTTTTTCACACCCACTTCTTTGTTCCAGGACTTTCTGCCCAACAAAACCAGCAAAATCCCTTCACACACAGAAGAATCGGCAGTTTTTCTTTGAGCCAGAAGAAAATTTCTGGATTGTCATGGTAAACAGTATCTACAGGTTTCCTCGATTCCTCTGGACTTATTTTGATATTTAGTCAGAATAACTTTTTGTGTTGTTTTTCTTGTGCTTTTGTTCCGCAGGTGGTTCGAAACCCAATGATTGAGAAACCGAACAAAGATGGCAAACCTCCCACAATAGAGTATCAAGAAGAAGAACTACTTGTGAGTTAATGAGGAATAGCTCCAGAGAATAATACCCCAGTTTGCCTTCTGAGGGGTTTTTAACAAAAAATTTTAAACTTCTCATCTTATTGATTTTATTTCAGAGAAAAATCATAAATCATTCCCTTGCTTCTAAAATATTACGTTGATTATCGCAGTCATTGAATGTTATGTCTCAGATTTAATTATTATATAGAATTAAATCCAGAGGGTATAACAGGAATCTGGTAAAAATGTTAAAGAAGAATCGACTAATAAAGGAGCCATGTTGTGATGACTTCCTGAAGGCGGAGTTTCAGAAAGAGCAGGAGTTTCTTAAAGAGTCAGAGGCCCAATTTAATTAGTTAAATTACAAAGTCATATTTCTTTTAAGTCATGTTTACCAAAGGTAACATAGTCACTTGATGGTGCTATAAAATACTTTGTACCGAGAAAATACATAATAGTGCCCCTTTAAATGACCTTTACCTTTAGTTTATTGTAAAATTTGTACATTTGCTTATTCATGATTCTTTCATTCTCTGGCCTGTTATAGCTTCTGTACAGATAGACAATCTAATAATATTGTTAGCTATTAACAGGCAGGTCAGGTTTCTGTGGAAATGGTATACATTCACCAAGGTTTAGCTTGAATTCAGGGATTTCCAAAATGCATCAATATTACAGCATATTCAGATTTATAAATGTCTTTCTTCAACCAAGGAGTTTGGTTCTGATAGGAATTCAGACGGGCATCTCTTAAAAGATAAGGAAGAAATGTAAAAGGAATGTCAATTTTTAAAAAATAAGTTTTATGTATATTTAAAAAACATCATGTTGAAAAAGATTCCTGTCGTTCTTAATAATCAATGAATTCTTAGCAGTGAGCTCCAGCTCTTTGTAGTTGGAGGGCCTCCTAACCATCACCCTAACATAAAACTCGCTCCACAGATTGTTAGATTTAATTCAGGACTCTGGCTGGGCCGCTCCAGAACATTAACATTACTATTAGTCAGAAAAATAATATGAATAAGTTTAGTCTCAACTGGAGCTGCTATGAAGTTTACTGTGGAACATGTTTGACAGTACTGAAGCTGCTGTTGGTTTAAAACCACTGGAGTCACATGACAAAGATAAAAACAGGAACTTCAGTTGGTTTATGCATTTTTTCCATTTTGTCTCCATGCTCTCTTTTTAAAGGATACGGTTTATGGTGCGGTGGTCCGGCAGTGCTACAGTATGTACAAGGTGAGAGTTTTAGACCTCCTGGTTCCAGTAAAACCACAGTTTCTTTAAATTGTAGTTTTAATCATGTCGTTACTTCTCTGGTGCTGCAGCTGTTTAACGGGACTTTCAGTCGAGCGATGGAATCCGGCGGAGTGGAGCTGCTCATCCAAAAGCTTGAGAAGTTCTTCTACAGGGTAAATGTTTCCGACTTCTGTCCAGCTGGCCTCTGTTGCTAGGTGTCTTTTTGTTTGGCCTTGTTTTGGTCTGTACATATTGTCTTTGCCAAACTAAGTCCCACATTGCTTCTTTTTTCAAGTCACCGGAGCCTGACGGTGTTTCCATAAGCATCTGAGTTTTTGCTCCTCAGTTCCAGAGACTTCTTTGGTGTGTGTGTGCGCGTGTGTGTGTGTAAACAGCAGGATGATGTTTGGAGTCGCGGTTCATTTCTCGGCCCTTAGCGACTTGTCTTCACTGTGTCCACTTCTCAGCATCAACATATTTGCCTAAGACTGTCATATTGACTAATAAATCAATTAATTGCATGATAAATTTAAATAAGATAATTAATTCTCACTCTTTTTAATATTTTTTGTAGGGCAATTTTATTTATAGACTTAATAATCTTTTTCATTAATGGTTTGGGTTATGTTTGTACTTTTTTTTTTCCCACTCTATTGTTTTTGGTCATTTATTTTTTTTTGTTGTTTTTTTTAATTAACTTCAAGTTCCTGTGTTAAAAGCTCTTTACAAAGTTGGAGTTTATCAATTTTTAGACGGCAAACTTGCATTCGTTTATAGCCATAATTTCTGAGACAATGTATCGTCCAGTTAAATTTGTCATGGTGACAGGCCTACTCTTGCCTTAACCAACTCTGTATAAAAGTTTAAAAAATTAATTTTTAATTAGGGAAGACCTTAAGTTGATCCAGGCTTTCCTCTCCACCGTGTAACCTAAACACAGGGAGAAAGTAGACGCTGCGGTGTTCTGTATCTGAGCTTGAATATCAGCTGAACATCTTATCCCCTCTCGGATGCAGGAGCTTCTGCATCACGTCGGTCAAGAACTTCTCAGTCTGCTCTTTTTATTGCATTGTAAACTAATCCTTTCTTCTTCTTTTTTTGGTCTCGTCTTTACTCTGGGTTGTCCAGTATCTGCAGACGCTCCACCTGCAGTCCTGTGACCTGCTGGACGTTTTTGGAGGCATCAGCTTCTTCCCCCTGGACAAGATGACCTACCTGAAGATCCAGTCTTTTGTCAACAGAGTGGAGGAGAGCCTGAGCCTGATCAAATACACAGCCTTCCTCTACAACGACCAGCTTATCTGGTACAAATTGTTAAAACTTTCCACGCTCATCCAGCTAATCCGCTGTTAACCAGAATCGCCAACTCCCACTGCCTTAAAACAACCCTGCATGTCTGCAGCCACTTCCAACGGTAGAATCCCACTATTTAGTCATAAAAACATGCTGAATAAACAGAGGTGGTGCTGAACAAGAAACCTAATCTTCTTTATGGTTTGCATGCGACCTGACAGCTCACACAATGTCAGCCTGCTAGATCAGTAGGTAAATACATGGATGTTAACTAAAGGTGATTCACAGTAAACAGTCTTCAGACTAGGAGGGGATTTATTTAGTTAGCAAACAAATACTCTGTCAACTCATTGTATCTATTTCACACCTGAGCTTTAGTTACAAGAAAAAAATTTTTTTTAAAGGGTTTAAAAGTGACTTTTGTTGTTATTGTTGTCATGGTGCAGGAGTGGTCTGGAGCAGGACGACATGAGGATCCTCTACAAGTATCTGACCACGTCGCTGTTTCCCAGGCACTCAGAGCCCGAGGTAGATGGAGGTGAACCCCGGGCACAAGACCTTGCAAATGTCTTCATACCTACTGGACGTTTTCACATTGTAGTGTTAAAATGACACACTTCAAAATCACCAAGAGCAGAGTCCTGCAGTTAGGGACGATGAAGCCAAATACAAGACAGTCAACTCAGTTCAGTTTATTTCCACAGCAACAATTCACTACAGATGTCGTTCTTGAGGCACTTTACGAAGAAAGTCATTTCAGTTCTATCACACATACATTCAAATTAATCCTACACTTCAAAAACACAAAATCTTACCAAGTAATTTTGGTCTAATTTCTAGAGCAAATATCTTAGTACACTTGAAATAAGAAAAACTAACTTAAAAGCAGTGGTGGAGAAAGTACTCAAAAAATGTACTTAAGTAAAAGCACAAATACACAGACAAAAATGTATTCTAGTAAAAGTAAAAGTACCACATTAATATTTTTACTTAAGTAGAAATAAAAAAGTACTGGCTTTTAAAAATACTTAAGTATTAAAAGTAAAAGTACTTGCTGAATGTAATACCTAATCGCTAATACAATATCATTAAGTGTACATATAGTATTTAATTTTAATACATCAGAAATGTGCCATTTTAATGAACAATGCCACAGATAAAGCATGTTTATATTGTGTTTACTCTCTGTGACATAGCTCAAACTTAGATATGTGATTCTATGCATCATAATTGGGGGGGAAGAGCAATGCGACTTGGATGCAACGAGTAATGCGAAGTTTTTGTAAAAATAGAGTGAAGTAGAAAGTACAGATACTGTAAAATATAGTGGAGTAAAAGTCGAAAGTATCCATTATTAAATCTACTTAAGTAAAATACAGATATATGAAAATTGTACTTATGTACAGTAACGTAGTTGTTGTACTTCATTACTTCCCACCACTGCTTAAAAGTAACTTTTCATCAAGATATAGAGGCTTGTTTTTAGTAAATAATTCCTTCTTCTTAATGAAAAAGTTCTAGTCCCTTTGCACTTATAACATGGAAAAATGTCTTTTTATAAGTGAAAAAATCCGACAATAGAATAAGTACTTTTTCATCAACAATAAGGAATTACTTACTTAAAATAAACTGCTATATCTTGCTGAAAAGTTACTTGTAGGTTAGTTTGGCTTATTTCAAGTGTTCTAAGATATTTTCTCTTGAAATTAGACCAAAATTACTTGGTAAGATTTTGTGTTTTTGCTGAGAGTTATCAATTAAGCTCAGTTTTTTATTCAAATTAGTTTACAAAGTTTTCTATTTAAGAGAAACCAAGGAGATTGGATCTCCTTGCAGCATTCACTCCTGGATGAACAAGTAGCCACAGGAGACGATCTCTTGCATTGTGTCGTTGACTTTACAGCAATCCCTCTTACTGAGCATGCATGTAGCACTAGTGGAGAGGAAAAACTGCTTTTTAACAGGAAGAAACCTCCAGCAGGACCAGAACCTGGCTCAGTGTGAGTGCAGAGACACAGAAAAGAAACAGCTGAGCAGATATATAGATGTTTGTTTTGTGCTAATGAGAAGTTAACAGCAGGAAATGGAGAAGGTTTAGGTGAAGGCAGCATTATGTCAGCTGATTCCCTCGTCCAGGAAGGAACCTCAACCTACAGAACGCCACACCAGGTGTAGCTTCAAGGAGAGAAGAATAACTGAGAGAACACAAAACCTTAACAGTTGAAATGACAGCAAATTGGAGAGTAGTAGAAGAAGAAAGTAGCAAAGTGAGAAGAGAAGACTTGAAACTGGGACAAAGGTTCACCTAAAGTAGACAAAGATACAGCTAGAGTTGCACTGGAATGCTAATGATCAAAGCATATTCAAAGTCCGGACCTAAAAAAAATGACAACTTTTTGTTACTCATTTCCAAAAGTTTGAGGGTATGAAAAACTCCACAAGTCACCTAGTAGAGAAAATCTTCATCACACATAGTGAAATATTTTAAGCTTTCATATCTTTTCATTTAGTTAAATAAGGCTTTCAGATAATCCAAATCAAACAAAAATCCAAAATCTAGTGTCTCAGAAAATCTGAGCATCCACTTCTCATCCAATGTGAAAGTGTTTGAGAAAAAAAATGGGCAAACACCTTAGTCTGAGTGTATAAAGCTGGTAGATAAGTAATGTTAGATCTGCAGCTTTGCTTATGGAGGACTGATCCTCACATAATTGGCATTAAACATGGAAATGAATAAAAGGCTTGATAAAGTAAATAGGAGTGAGAAGAAAATAACAAAAAATTAAGCTTAGAAAACAATCTTGCACTCTATAATCAAAGAAGTTGGGAAAGTTATAATTTTTTGGATGCAATACTTGGCACATAAATCACTTTATCAAACTATTTATTTCAGTTATGTCAGGATCCGTCCTCCATTTGTTTGCATTAAAAAGTTGTTCTACAAACTATTGACCGACCATCTTAATGCAAATATACGGAGCACTTTTTCTATTTTTGTTGGTAAAACAAAATGGAAAAACAAAATATGGAATTTTGCAATTCATACACAGCTTTCCTTCCACCAAAAAATGTAAAATCCCAATAAAATACTTTGAAGTTTGTTGTTGTGTAGTGACAACATGTTTCAAAAGTTTAAGGGTATGAAAAACTCCACAAGTCGCCTTAGCAGAGCGAATCAGAATTCATATAGAATGAATTTCTGAGGGTTATTTCACAGGATGTTTCAATCTTGCATCAAGATCTTGAGCATTTAACAGTTTTTTTTATTTTCTATACAATAACATGACTTTGGTGGCCTTGTACTTTTTAAAACGGAACCTTTTTGTGTTTTTCCTGTTTCCTGCTGCAGTTGGCTGGCAGAGACTCTCCTCTGAGGCCTGAAGTCACAGGAAATCTGTTGCATTATGGGAGGTAATTCCAACTTCTCTTTAATCCTGTCCTCTGTAAGAAAAAAAACATTTGAATTCATCTGCTGCTCTCATCCCCGGGCATCACGGCGTGCACTGGATGTGCTAACTGAATTTTTGCATCATGTTTTTCGGCAGTCTATGTTTGATGCTTCTGTATAGGCAGGTTTGGACAGGATGGGTGGATTATGCTACTGTACTAAAATATGGCATTATTCAAAACCTATTTACACATCTTTACCTCACTCTTTTCCCAACAATAAGGAATTCATACCTAATTTACTGATGCACCCCAAGATAACATTTTAGTAGATCAATAAAAACAACCAATTTCCTGGATTAATTTATTGTTTTTGTGGCGTTCTTAAAAATGTACTGTTTCATTATTAGAATATCTGTAGTAACAAGTTTCATATCACAACCTTCCTAAAATAATGGCCCAAGTCATTTTTTTGCCAAAATAATTTATTTTTTTATTTTATGTTCTTTTTTTTTTTGCCTGAATCATATTTTGGCAAAAAGGAGGTGTTGTTTTGTTTTTGTTTTTTGCAAAACTCTCTTTTGGGGGTGGGGGGGAAGGTGGCGATATATAATAGAAGCCAAGTTCATTCACAAATAATTATAGTCACAATGGTGAAGGCTTTATCTAAAAAAATTGTAGCTTTGTCATTCACTATCTAACCTGGTACATTTTTTTCACTCAAAATTTATAGATTAGACAGGCATCTTGCTCTTCTGAGGATCTTTGCCTGGATTTATGCTTACGACGGTGCTACGCTAACATTCTCACTGTTTTGGTGCGACTTGTTGATGTTCCGACTGAAGACTCCTGCTTTGGGCTCTGGACTGTGAATGTTGAATATTTCATCATTTCAAAACCACTACATGTGTTGTGTAACTTTTAACTCATGTAAAACTCCAAACCACCTCACAGTCCTCGCTCCCCTGTCTCCACGTGTCCTCAGGTTTTTGACAGGACCTGCTAACCTCAAAGATCCAGAGGCCAAATTCCGATTCCCCAAAATATTTGTGAGTGCAGAAGACGGATATGAGGAGCTGCATCTGATCGTTTATAAGGTGCGTGGAATCAAACCTGACTCTGTTCTGCTTTTTGCTGTTGATCCATTCATATCCTCACTCGTATTATAAATGTATCAGTGACCAGGTCATTCATTATCAGGATGATTTTCTAACCTAATCTGTAATGGAGGGGATTTTGGTTCTTGTTTAGCTGTAGGATTAAATCTCTTCCTTCTCTATGGATGGATTTTTCTGGATTACATAGCTCAATTTTAAAATGAAGTACTTCCAGCAATGCTTATCATCCGATTAGTGTGAATTTTCAACCTTTTTGACCTAGATTCTGCATAAAACCTGCACTGATTTCCTTTTTATTCCCATTGCAGGCGATGAGCGCTGCTGCTTGTTTTATGATCAGTGGTAAGTTAAAGCCTACATTATTTATTGTCTTGTTATTTTAATGAACTCATGTTGTCTTCTTCCTCATATTAAGCTGAAATAAGACCTTTTATTCTGTGGCAACTGAATTTCTTCCCTCCGCCGTCTTTTCCCAGCCAATGTGGAGCTGACCAGGGAGTTCTGTGAGCAGCTGGACGGCTTGGTGGGCCCCCAGCTGACTCTGCTGGCATCAGATATATGTGAACAATTCACAATAAACCGCAGGATATCTGGGTCAGTGCCAGCTTCTCGCTTCCTCCACCGTACAAAGATAGTTTTATTTAGTTTCCCTCCTCTTCTCAGCGGTGTTAGTGTCTCATAGCATGAATAACAATAGTCATGTAACTTATCATAAAGCATCTTAGAAGCCTCAGTGTGACGTCGATTACTGTGTGCAGTAATCGACGTTGACTTAAAACTGGCCTTTTTCTTTTCTGGTCCACAAATGCAACTCAGTCGAATGTTTACATACTTAATGAAGACTATGAATGTTCTATTCATTTTTGGGCTTTTAAAGACACATTTAACATTTTTCATTGTTGAATGATAATACAATAAATGATTGAAATAATAGCAGCAAGCAAGAAAAACGATTGTTTATTGTAGATATTCTGTGATCCACATCTGGTCAAAATCATACTGTCCCACTAATGTTGGGATAGAATTCACTTGGCAAGATGCAGACAAACTACACTCTTTACAGCAGTAGGTCATTGTAAACAGCATCATGGAGAAGTATTGATGTGATGAGATCCACCCAGTGTCGGAAAGAACAGGAGCTTCTTAAAGAGACAGAGGCACAATTTCAAGGCATCAAATAACAAAGTCAATTTTCTTTTAAGTTATGTTTAATATGTACAGCACTTTTAGAACAACTTTTACAACCAACCCTACACACACCCACACACACACAGCTTTCATAAACACTTACAATCTTTTTACTTTTTTCTTCCTCAAACTGGCCAGTTAGGTGATTATTTTGTGCTACTGCCTTTGTAGCCTATTGGCAAAAATAAAGAATGACTCCATCAGGGCAGGAGAAATGTTTTTGTGGAATAATTAAATAGCAAAGTTGGCATGCTGCTTTAACTTGAATGCTGTTGGTAAATCCAGGGCTTTGTGATTCCAGTTCTGTCACCTGTCATCATGTGTTAACTCTGCCTGGCTGGCAGACATAGACAGAACTCTAACATTACTGCAGCTCATCTTGGCAGCTCTTAAAGGGTAACTCAAGCAAGGCAGCACTAAGGACTGGCATCCTGGTCCATGTGTCTTTGACCCCATCAGTTAGCTCCAGATCCGTAATCGTAGACCGCCCCTGGCAATTCGATGGGCTCCTCGTAATCAGCTTAGTAAAGAATGCTGAATAAATAATAAGGTTCCAAATTCCTCAGCTATCATTCACATCTCCATCCTGAATCTGGGCTCCTGCTGCCTTCCACTCAGCAATCCACTTCCTGTTGGAATAAACAAATTGATCCCAGTTTCAGAGGAACGACAAACTGCTGCTAAAACCCACGTTCAGCTGTTTTGGTTCATCCTGCCCTGTTTGTGTGTCTCCCATATTGTTGCTCTAGGCCGGAGAAGGAGCCCCAGTTCAAGTTCATCTACTTTAACCACATGAACCTGGCGGAGAAGAGCACCATTCACATGAGGAAAACCGCCAGTGTGTGTCTGACCTCGGTCCACCCTGACCTCATGAAGATCCTGGGAGACATCAACTGTGACTTTGCGAGGTACAGCAGCAGGTCCTGGAGCTTTATTAAACAAATATTCAAGGTGGTGTTTTTATTTCCTGGTGGCATGTTGCCAGTCCGCTCCACTCTGAAAGCACCAAGGTAGATACAAGTGATTAGTTTCAGTTGGAGAAACTCAACCTTTCAATGCTGCTGTGGCTGTAAGAGAACACCACAGACAGCCACATCATTCTGAGAGATTTTTCACGTTTCAAGTTTTGCAAAATTACTGATAAAATGGTTATAATTTTTATGGTTTAGTTTATTTTTAAGCGTTCGTTTTTGGCATAAAAGCAGACATTCCACAAACAATTGCAGTGTATTTTACAGGAATGGGATTAATTCCTTGTTCTGTATTTTGAGCTGTAGGATAAAAATGCTTGTTTCTTGCATAAACAATTGAAACCACATGTTTACGTACACTGAATAAAAAGACACAAACATTTTCTTTCTCACTGTTTGAAGTTAAATTCTGCCAAACCTTTCTTGTTTTGGGTTTGTTAGAATTACCAAAATTATTTCTGCTTGCAAAATGCCAGAAAACCTGGTGATAAATGATTTCTTTTTTTTATCATTTGTCTCAAATTCTAGTTTACATACATTTGGCCAGTATCAAGGGTAATGATACTAACCAAACCATATGTGGTTTGAAATGTATGGGAAATTATGTTGAAGGACGACAAACCCTACTTTTCTCACACAGCAAGTCATATGGAGGGTCTGTGAGCTTTTGTGTTGCCATTCACAAAAAAAGTTGTTTGGTTTATTTGATTATGTTTTTTGGAAATTTACCAAGATGTTACATTTCAAGTTTTATTAAAAGTTCAAAGAATAGCATAAATGAAGGACTTTTGCTAAGGGCACCAAAATGGCCAAAGCTGCAGTTCTCCTCATTGCTATCTTCTTAAAAAAGAGATTGTGCTGCCATGCTTGAAGCTAAACTGTCTCGTCCAGCTACACTGCCCCTGAAGGCAGACTAAAGCAAGACTTTAGTTGCTTCCATTTCTCTGTCATACATTTGCTTATTTTGTTCTAAACCAGCGAACTAACTCTTCAACAAGTGTCAAATATATCTTTCTTTGTCAAAAATAAATAAAACATTGAAAATATGTTCATTATGGTGAGGTAGTGACCAATTGGTTAGTGGAAGCTAAGAACCTAACCTGCTAAATTGTTAAATCTTTAAAGTAAAGCCACTCACACAACACATTCATTTATAAACAATATATGTTTTTGCACATTTGTTAAATCTTTCTCCATATTGTGACAGTATAATGTGAGACAGATAATCTGAAAGAAATCCAACTCCTCTGCGTTCTCTTTGTGGTTCTGCTGCCATCTGTGGAAATACACCACTCTCAGAAACAACCAATCACAGCCAGGGGAGGGTTTTAGTGCAGTCAGTTAACCTGGTGTACGTGCTGCTCACACCTTACCCCTTGCTCTCTGCTACACTGCAGTTAGTTCCTTACACAGAACCTGCTGTTATTGCTCAGGCTAGTTAGCATGGCCACTGATGACGGTGGATAAGTAGTTTTTCTGGGACAGTAAGTTGTTTCTCTGCACTTAGCACATTGAGCAGAGCGTACATGAGCTGACTGACAGAACTAAGACCCTCCTCCTGGCTCTCATTGGTTATTTCTGACTGCTGTATTTCTGCGGGTGGCTGTAAAGTCACAGGGAGACAGATAATCCGTCTCATGTTATACAGTCATGACACAGTGACAGTTTTAACAAATATGTAGAAAACATATCCCTAATGAAGGTTACATACTGCAGCTTTAAGACTCAAAAAATCTATTTGTATACAAAGTACAACAAACATTACTGCATGTACTTCCTCATGCTGATTTCTACCAATCTGTTCAAAGGGTTGACGAAGATGAGGAAATCATAGTAAAAGCTATGACGGACTACTGGGTCGTCGGCAAGAAGTCGGACCAGAGAGAGCTCTATGTGATCCTAAATCAAAAGAACGCCAATCTGATTGAAGTAAATGGTATGTCCTTCAGCAGGAAGTACAGATCTGTATTCTAACCAGAACATGCTGTCATGTTTTCAACCTTATCCACTTTCATTTTTGAATTCCAGAGGAAGTGAAGAGGCTTTGTGCGACGCAATTCAACAACATTTTCTTCTTGGACTGAGCAAACAAGATGGCGACTGATCACACTAAAAACTGTCAGGGTTTCAGCGGCAGCATCAACGTAATGCAATAATTGCATTGTAAAATAAACAATATTGTTGAAAAGCTTTCTCACCAAGTTTTTTATTTAATAGACTAAAATTGTAATTTTATCTTGTAATTACGTGTAAAAAAAAAAAAAATACAGATTTGACTTTACATGTACTGCATCTCATTTTCTCTGTACATATTTGTATGATTTTATCATCTGTTTTAAGTTCCCCCGTATATATTTGTGGATATTTTTTATTGAGATCATGATGAAATTGTCTCATTTTAATTTAAAAACTGACATGTACTGATGTGTTCATTCCAGTTTTATTTGGTGATCAGTTGTGGTTCTAAGATGTCATCATGTCAGAACTGTTGTTAGGGTTTGTATACAACTGCACTAACTTGAAATAATAAATGACGTAATTTTCCTAAATGTATAAACTGCATTTTACTCTTAGCTTTAAATCACAAGTAAAAGCTATGAAACATGCATCTGTGGGTCACTATTAACAACATTAAGCTTAAACAGGGATTTCCTGGACACAGTAGATTGCTGTAGAAAGAAATTGTGGCTTACTACCATGTTTAAACACAGCAGCTTGGTTTTCATACTACGTGTGATGTCAGCAAAAATACAAAACTGAATCGGCTGTTTTGTTCTGTTTCAGTTGACTTTTTAAACACTTTGTATTTTGTGAAATACTTAAGTGAAAATGTTTTTTTTATTAGCCAGATATTTTGTTGTCACTGTACATTTATTAGTGGGGAAAATATGCCCCAATGAATAGTATATCTAATTGCAATTAATTGGAAACAAATAAGCAGTTATAATTTGACATGGTAAAGTTGTACCTAAAATATAGAAAACACTCAATCTGAGGATCTGTACTTAAAAGATAGTTCTTAGCTCTAAGTCCTCGTCAATCTTGGAATTTAATTCATATCAGACAGTCTACCATTGGAACAAACATTATTATCCAGCTAAGCTAAATTAAACTTCCAACAGACCACTCTGTATTTGATTTACTGATTTCAACAGTAACCAAACAAGGACAAGGATTACTTGTTGAAAATCTCTTCCTTTTTAGCAGTGAATTAACTTCTGACTGTTTTTGCTCTAGCAAAAACAGTCAGAAGTGTGTTATGCAACTAAAGGAGGATAGGGGAAAAGTAAGAAAAATACGGAAAGAATAGTTTAAAATGAATGTTAGAAACAAAAGACGATAAGGAGAAAATCAGGATGATAAAACATTTTTGTAAAGAAATAAAACGGGGTTATGGGGCTAAACATGTACAGTAGGTGGCAGTATGCACCTCTCAAGATCAGCCAGGAGAAAGAGGAAGATGAGAAGCACCAATCAGAACCCAGTCCTGTTGAAGGGAGCCAATCAGCGTCACTTTAGCAGAATTTCAAAAATTCAACCGCCATTATTGTTATGTTTCCTAATCAGGCTTCGTTCACTGTGTTCGTTGGGCTCGTCCGGATTTTAAGTTGCTATTTTGAAAAGAAGACACCGTTCTTGCGCATTATTCTTAGAGAGAACATCAGGTAGAGTATCAATTTAGTATTTATGTGTTTGTTGGTGGCTGTTAAAAATATATAAAGCTTGCTGTTAGTTTTCAATGAGTGGGCAGCTTAGCTAGCTTTGTGTTATCTTTGGTCGTCCACTATAAATAAATATATTCAAGTTTAATTTTATTGTTGTTAAATTACTGCAGCAGGTTTGAGTGAATTTAGACCGTCTTACCGTATAAGGGGTGATGTGAAGATGTGGACAGTAAGTGGATACTTACTATCCACTTCTTACTATGTGGATAGTAAGTAGTTACATTTGCTAGTGTAAATAGCTACTTTTTACCTTTAGTTTAGTAAAAGTATGTTGAAGAAGGGCTGCTATGACTGAGTACAATTTTAAGATATATATTTATATATGACATGACCTGACTCCATGTAAACTGGGGGTAGACGCACAAAAAACAAAGAAACACTCATCCAGAAGTATGTTTATTCCTAAATAAAAAGTAAAGAGAGAACAATTGCAGTAGTGTGGAGACGGAGTCAAACACCTAAAGGCAGGACCAACTGGGTCATCTATGAAAAGGGAACATGAAGTTATTGGCAGCCACATCTCAACCAATATTTCTTTTCCCACTATCTGCCATGTTCCACAAACGCTGTGCCTTTTGATCATAGCAGCTTGCAGTAGCTTTCCTTTATTTCGTCAACATTTGTGGAAGCTGAAGTCAGATGCGTCTGTTTTTCATTCCTGCAGATCTCTCAAAAATGGATTCTCGATTTGCTGACCTTCGGCGGCGAGACACGAGCGTGTCAATGCTCCGAGTGAAGCAGTCACGCCGGAGATCTCAGTGCCAAAAAGAGAACCGGGAGCGGATGGTGAACACTCGCAGACAGCTGGACAAACTGCCAGAAGCGGACGTGTCTTCCCTGGACGTCTCCACGGTGACTACCAACATGTCCACTGTTCAGGAGAAGACTCAGATCAAGGCCACACCAGCTAACAGTATGAGCTCGCTTTTCCACACACAGGCATCTCCAGAGATGCTTTAAAAATTTATGTTACATTCTGAATTCTTGGCTTCTTTGGACTTCTTTGCCACTAATTGTGGCTTTTGAAATTTGTTTTCCTACAGCCGCAGCAATAGACAGGCTGAAGCGGCTGCAGAACTGGAAAGAACAGAAGGAGCTGAAGAGGGAAAAGGAAAAAAGAGAGAGGGAGTCAAAAAGAGTGTTCAAGATTGGCCTCTATCAACCCAAAGACACGTTCAGTCTTGCTCCGCTGCCTGCCGTCCCGTCTGCTGCATCCAGACCCAGAGAGGTGCTGATCTACCCATCCCACACACATCTGGCTTCTGTTTATATATTAGATGAGCAAAAACACATTTGACTAAAAATAAATGTCTGATGATGGCTTTCTTTCAGAGAAAGGTGAACGTAGCTCCACCCCAGAGCAGCAGAGTCACTCGCTCCATGAAACAGCCCCAGCAGGAACCACAGAGGGTAAATCCTCCGATTCTGATCTTGAGGATTTTCTCATATCCACCCGTAATACAACAAGTAAAATATAAAACATATTTTATTGCTCTTCTTTTGCAAATGTTTCTGCAGCCTCTGGCGACGCAGCATCAGAACACTCGGGCGAACAAAGGTAAGTCAGGAGCAAGCAGCGTATTTTAACACGATCACCTCCAAATGAAATGAGGGATGCACTGATATGAAAATTTGGGCTGATATCGATATGCAATATAAATATTACTGTTATGGCTGATAACAGATATTTACCAACATTGTATTTACATTTCACACATTTTGCTACTCTTTCAAAACCTTGATTAAAATGACCACAGCACAGACTTCACCACTGCTTCAGTTAAACTTCCCACAATCCTTTGTTGCATCTGTCACATGACCAAACAAACACCACATGGCCACTTTGCTCCCTGCACCTCCAGAAACACAAAGCAACAAATTAGAAATAAATCAGTTCTTAATATCGACCCAGTTTTATTTATCAGACTGATACCAAGGTGTTAAAATCTGACTATCAGTTGCTACTGATATCAGTGGCGATATATTGTGCGTCCCTAAGTAGATCTGTACTTAATTTATTTAGTGGAATGTTAGAAAATTAAGTGATATTACTCAGAGAGCGATAGTCAACAACAATCAGTCTGACAACAACTGGCCCACTTCTTATTAACCAACCAGTCTGCCTGCAGGACAGAAATTCTGGAGCAGACTAAATGCTGGAATGGAGCGATTCTATCAGCGTTAATCTCACATCAGAGATTTTCTATGTAGGCCGATATAATTCCATACCTGTTTTTTGGCTGATATTGGACTGATTTCCGATGTAGTTATCGGATCAGGATACTTCTTTCCCTACGTAGAACTTAGTGCATTAGCATATCGTAAAATGAATTTATTTTGGTGATTAAGTTAAAAAATGTGTAACTCATTGTTTAGATTGTTGCTCACAATGGGATGTATTTTAAATGTTTGGGGGTTTTCAGAAAATTACATAATATCAGTAAGAACAGGAGTTTTACTATGTGATGGAAAACACAATCGTGTTACTGCTGACACCTGCTCTACAGACTCACCAGTCTGATATTTCTGTATTAAAATCCTTCATGGGTGTCATGTAATCCAAACGTTTTGAGAAACAGAATTTTGGCTTTTCCTTCATCAAAATGGAAGAAGTGTGTGTAACAACCTTTCCTTTGAGTTGGATGACTCCAATTCTTCCATGATGATGCTGTTTCAGATCGATCTGAGCCGTTAACTGACAGCTTCCCTTCTTCCTTTTCAGTCCAGCCGTGCGCTGAGCGCCCGGCCAGGAGCCGTGCTGCTACTCTCAAACCCTCCGCTGCCACCAAGACCAGTGCAGGTAACCCGCTGGGCGAGACGCCCGTCTCAGCAGCAGCTATAGTGTTTCCATATTAGCATGTCAATCTGTGTGTCTGTCAGGCTGTCCTGCTGCGTCAGGGCCAGGCGGCCGAGCGTTATCGACCAGATCGGCCAACAGGCCTCCGGTTACTAAAGCTCAGGCTGAGGTGAAAGACAATCCTAAGGCCAGAGGTACGTTACACAATCACAGGCTTCCTAGGTGCTGCTAACGAGCTGTTTGATTTGGTTGGTCCAGAAAACTGAACATGTAAAGTCTGTCTCTGTTCCCAGACGGCAGAACCACGAGGAACAGAGCAGTTGTCAACCCTCTACCGCCCTCGTTTGGAGAAGGAAGGAACTGTAAAGGTACAAAATATTTTCCCAAAGGTCTGACCTGCATTAATGTAAAATCAACTTTTTTTTTATCTATTTGTCATGTTATAATGTTTCATCATCAAAAACATACCTGGAGTGTTGCCTCGATTCTTTCATGTCTGTTTTAGAAATCCTTTAATTTCCATGGCAACCATTCAGTTGTGTAAAACACCTGGGTGGATCACCCCCCGATCAGCAGACGCCTTTGAGATGCTGTTCCCCCGCAGAGCTGCAATTTCCAAGCTTCCACTTCACAGAACAGCCTCCCCCACTCAGATCCTTCAGACTAGCCAGCAGCAATTAGCAAACACCTGGTGGAACTGGGCTTTTACTGAGCTCGTTACGGGAGCTACTTCTCAGTTCAACACTGGTAAAACTGTTGTTAACGGGTTAATGGAGAAGCCAACGTCTTCCTGAAGGTGGAGTTTCAGAAAGAGCAGGAGCTTTTAAAGAGACAGAGGCCCAATTACAAGGCGTCTAATGTCCTTAAATTCGTTGATATATACGACATTTTTATAACAGCTGAAGGTAACATAGTGACTTGATTGTACTATCAGATGGCACTATGTGCCTGAAAAATACATAATATTGTCCCTTTAAGACTGATTAAAACCTTGGCATAGATACATTAATTCCACCTTGGGGAAATTCAGCAGCAAATTGCAATAAACAAATCACAACAAAATATGGCGTAAAATAAATACACGCTTTACACTGTTACAAAAAATATATATATATATATATATACATAAAAATTATTTTAAAATATAAATTCTGGTGTTTGCATCTCTACAGCTGTGAGCACCACAGTCCAGCCCGATGAGCACAAGGTGAGTGTTTTCCCTCAGTGTCCCGTAACACAGGATTACAGTGAGATTAAAGTCAGAGAGACACATCAGGTTGTTTGCAACCATTTTCCTTTTTGTAGGAGGCTGAGCTCACCGAACCTCCGGTCCAGGATCAAGAGAAAACAGTTTGTCCTCCACACCCCACGCCTGGCCGTGAGGACAGAGCCTCGGCGGTGGGCCCAGCTCCAGAGGAAGCCCCCCCTGCTGATGGTTCTGCTGCTCCTTCATTTGCCCCAGACGGTTTCATCTTTCAGGCCCCTGCTGGCCTGTCGACCTTCAAGTTTGAGCCTCTCACCCCCCGATCAGCAGACGCCTTCCTCACTCCGAGGTGATTGACATTCTGATTCGGTTCGATGCATCGGCAAGAACATCGTAGCGCTCCGATAACCAATGTGTTGCCAGTTTTGGCTCTGTGAGGGGAGGAAATTGGTCATGTGACAACGATGCATGCAGGATGGTGGGGAGTTTACCTGAAGTCTGCTCTGTGTATGTATTTATTCAGTGACAAATGGGTAGAGAAATGTAAACAATGCTGGTTATTGGCTGTTGCAGAAACGTTAATATTAGAGCGGGGATGGAGGCTGATATAAACTTCAGCTGGACAATAAATGTTTTGTAATAGACGCGATCAATATCCATAGATAATACATCTGATGGAAAATTTAATAATGTGACTGAACTCTGATCCAGAACTGCACAGCATTCTGGGAGTAGTAGGCAGATGAAAGGCTTTAGTTGCTTAACCTCTCACAGATTGCTAAGCTAGGTTGCTCTTTGATTGCCTAGCAACAACCTGTCTATGACCTGCTCAGCAGCAGTTTCAGGTTTCAGCACTGTGCCTCATAACTGCCTAAAAAAAAACAACAATGTTATGGAAAGAGAACTGTGAATAAAACAGGAAAAGGTTACGGTCCAGTGTTTCAGATATTTAAAACAAAAAAAAAGAATAATTATTGATATTGACTGAAAAGAAACCTTTAAATTCTGACTGTTTTTCAGCCCTGACAAACAGAAATTCTTCTTCTACTTCTCACCAATGTCTGCTTGTTTTTAATGTAAATGCTGTGCTGTGGTTCTGTCCAGTCCCAGTTTCAGTCTCCCACCAGCTCCAGTGTTCAGTGATGAACCTCCAGCTGAGCCTGAAGACCCCACTACCCCGAAGCCCCCCGGCCGCTCTCCCCTGCGCAGCGCTTCGACCTCA
This sequence comes from Girardinus metallicus, assembly GCA_903067095.1. Taxonomy (NCBI): domain Eukaryota; kingdom Metazoa; phylum Chordata; class Actinopteri; order Cyprinodontiformes; family Poeciliidae; genus Girardinus; species Girardinus metallicus. The sequence goes on along the minus strand of CAEGAE010015200.1, from coordinate 25,303 downwards.
GCCAGCCCGCCTGAGTCAAAGCATGACGTGCCCTACTTCAGGTAGCGGCACTTTGAAATTCACCGCTCTCTTCTTCCTCATTTTGAAGCTGAGAGAGTTGACGCATCCTTTGGTTCCTGGTTCGTTCAGATCAGAGATGTCCAACGAGACGGACAGACTAACAGACCTTTGTCTCCGCTGGGAGTCCAGAGTGGAGGACGAGACCATCCCAGAAGAGAGTGAGTGTAAACCTGAATGACCCAGACTGATGTCGTTAGCTGAGCCGTTTTCACTCAGTGCCGCTGTGACTCTTGACAGTGAGAGACCGAATGCGCACGGCAGTAGGCCAGGCGAGGCTGCTGATGAAGGAGCGCTTCAACCAGTTCAGCAGCCTGGTGGACGACTGCGAGCTGAGCCGCGGAGAGAAGGTCACAACCTGCACCGACCTGCAGGGCTTCTGGGACATGGTGTACTTCCAGGTACGGCTCCTCTGAGGGGCAGACAGGAAGTGGTTTTAGATTCAAACGCGGCAGCGTAGCCAGATGTGCGCTATCTTCCAGGTGGAAGACGTCAACAGGAAGTTTGATGCCCTGAGAGAAGCAGAGGGCCGCGGCTGGTTGGAGGAGCTGAAGCCGCCCCCACGACAGAGGAGAGCAGTGAAGGTGAGCTCTGCAGAACAGGCCTGGAAAAACAAACACCTCTGATACATCGTAAAGTAATAATATCATACGCACGGGATTGGTTTCAGAAAGGTTTTCATCTTTCTATTCTGCCCTGAGCGTTTTAAATAGGAACACCGATCCACTTTCTTCACTTTTGATACCGACATCTGAGCTTTAGTGTCGGCCGATACCGATAACGATACAGCACACTGAAATCCACCAACAGCTTCACAAGCTAACAAACATGTCAAACAACCTTCATTTATTCAGTCAGTGCAAATAGGAGAACAACCAATAGATGGTAAAGAAACTGACAAAAACAATATGCTGTCTACCTTGTTCAAACATGAAGAAATAAACTGCAGCAAACCTACTTTCAATTGGCTCAATGTTGTAATTAGGAATTCTAAATATAATGTAAAATAAATAAAGCATGACGTTGCTCAGAGCACAAAGCATAGAACTAGACTAAATAGATGTGCCCTTATGGATCAGACACATTGTCACCAATTGGCCAATATAGAACTTTTTTCAATATCTGGACTGATACAGATAATATCGGATCGATGCATCTCTAGTTTTAAACATGCTAATCCTGTGGGGGGCAGCGTAATGCAAAGCTTAAAACCAGTCAGCCAATCAGATTGCTACTGAAAAGAGCAAATTAAAACAAAAAATCTCCTCCTAAAATAATTTTTAAATTGGTTGTTCTTTGCATCACTGAAAACCTCCTAATGTGGTAAAATCCTCCAAACTACTATATCTGTCTAAATAAAATCTAACTAGCAGAATGTTACCGTTTCTCTATAGCAGACAGTTTAGTTTATCATTTGTGTCCTGTTCCCTCCCATGTTTATCTGCACAGCCTTCATACTGAAGCTCAGGGTCTAACCAGCAAAAATCCTAACTGTCCTGACTGTTTTAAAGAAAACGTCGGCCGTTCCCGCCAAGCCGACGGGAAACAAAGCTGCAGCCAAGTCTCGCCTGGCGGCGGTGAAAGCTGCCATGAAAGCCCGGCAGCAGGCAGCCGAGGCAGAGAAGGCAGAGAACACAGGGGGCGCTGCTGGCAGGCAGGAGCCACTGGAAGGTTTCTCCCAGCTGGAGAGCCCAGCCAGACCATCAAGTGAGCGACAAGTACAGCTTCACTTCTTTATGGTTTATTGTTTATAATCATCTTTCTAATCGGCGCGTATGTTTGTGTTTTCAGCCCGACGATCCAGCCGCCTAAGCGCAGCGGCGTTTCCCCAGACGGTGTTGGCCCAGGCTTCCCCCGCGGCAGCTTACCCTTCACCCAGGAGAGTCACCCGCCGGTCACTTGCATTGACCCAGACCCCCGTTCCTGCTCCCCCTGCTCAGCCTGTCCACTCTGCACAGAAACACCTGGACTACAAATCCCAGCAAGAAGCTCCTCAGGCCTCTCAGAAGCAGAACCTTTCTCTCCTCTTCTCCCCTGTGAAGGAAGTTCCTTCAGACAAGCCCCAGGACCAGACGAGTCCCAACCAGCGCTCTGAACAGGAAACGGTGTCGGAAGACCTCCCAACTCTTTCTGTGGACAACAAACCCTGTGATGTCATCAGCGCCACACTTTCCCTGTCTCCATGTCAAACTCCTGCTGCAGTCCAACCACTGCCCCCCTCCCCATCCGATCAGGTTCCCATGGAGACCCAGCTGCCCAGCTCTCCCACTCCAGATGCTTCAGTTGTAGAGGTCTGATCCAGATACTTCTGTATTTATCAACACAAAGTCCTTTTTATGTGTTATTCAGATTTTATTCTGATGATTTAAATGCAGGAAATTCCTGGTTTGGACTTTGAACGTTATTTCCAGCCATCCCAGAGATGCAGTATGTCACCGGGGGACACTGTTGCCATAGAGATGTCGCCATCTATGGGAGCAGATGTAGAAATGGAGAGTCCTAAAGGACAACCTGAGGAGCTGCTTGCTCATCTAGAGCCGGGTATGAACGCTGCATGAGCACTGACTGCTGGGATTTCCACTGGTTAGGACTTCATTAAGCAGGAAGCCACAAAATGTATTTTATTTATTTGTTACAACTTCAATTTTTTAACTGAACGGCAGGGATTCTTTTCCTTCCACTCTAGCTATGCTATACTTTATTTAAATCCCCCACAGATTACACAAGTGAAACATTTTGAGCTGTATGAAGAACTTCACAAGAAACATTTTATTCAAATTGCAACCAAAATTCTAATCTACGTATATTTAGTTATTTTTCTGCTTAATGAATTTAGATTTTTTTTTTCAAGTGTACTCCTGCTTATAGCTACCTGCCTGATTTGCTTTGGGGTTTGTTCACATTTTTTTGCTCATCTGTCACAACAGCACTCTCAGCGGTGTCTTCAGTGTTCAGTCCTCAATCACCACAGGTCATTGTTTTTAACTTTTCTTTAGGCAAAAACAAATACTAACTTAAACCAGCACACAAGAGTTCTTTGTGCTTTAATAATTAAGAACTAATCCATTCTGGTACTGGTTTCTTTCATTTTGAATCGACTTTTTGTATTTGTAGGTGCAGACTGCGCAGTCGGCCCTGCTGCTCTTCACCCCGGACCTGAAGGACCGGATACGCCAGTCCACCTGTACAAGTGACCTCATGGTCTTCACCCCTCCAAATGTATAAAAGCTTCTCTTACATTGTTCTGTTTTGACTTAAACATGTTCAACATCTGAAAAAAAAAAGAAAAATCTGAGTTGTTTTTTTATATTTAGTAGGAAATATTTCTTTTACTTCTTTTGAATTAAATGTTGTGTTTGTAAACTGTCTCTGGACTTGCTTCACACTCCATCACATACCAGCTGTAAGCCTTTCCAAAGGTTTTTTTTTATATACAATGGAGAGAATAAACACTGAACAGAAGCTTTTCTTTTATTGAAGATGTTAAGTGTCCTCTTGTTCTGATTGCTGACCTTCACATGCCCTTATTATTGGCTCTGGTTTCTGCAACACAATGACAGAAGATGAGCATCATTTTGTTTACGGAACAAACCTTTAGGACATTTGAAAATACTTATGCATCATTGTTAAAGCCAGTAAAAAGCTAACAATTGTTAGCGTTAGCCGCCCATGATGGTGTTAATTTAGGAATTAAAACGTCTTAGCTTTAGTTTTCTATAAAGTGAAATACTTTGGTGTTTTGGGCTTCCTCAGCAAGCTTCTCCATCTCCCTGGTAACCAAAATGTGATGTTCAACTGCAGGGAAGAAGCAGAGTGTAAAAAACTGTTGGATAGTCAGGATGGTGCTTGGTTGTTGATGGTCTCCGGATTCATGTTCGCTCATTTTCTCCTCGCAATGATCCTCTAAGAAGTCCTCTAGGAAAACAAAGTAGAAGTTGTCAGGCCAAATTTTTGCTGAATGAAACATTCCTGCAGATGATTCTATTCTGAATACAATCTGTATAAAAAAGGATTTCTAAAATAAACTGCAGATGGAGGCAACACAACTACACCAGGCTGAACCTGCAGGCTGCGGTTCCTCCCGCTCTTCAGGGTTGACTTCCTCACTCTCCATTTTTGGCACAGTGGCATTTTCTTCCTACAACAACATGGTTAGTTAGTTTATGGTGACTATTTGTGTGGATATTAATCAGAAGTATTAAAGATGGCATCCAGTAGAGTTTATTCTTTATACAAAAATGTAAAAAACACAGCTGTGTAATTAAGTCTGGACTTCCACTGCAAAATTTCACCAAATATGTTTTAAAAAAGAATCCAGAGGAAAAAAAAAGGTGCTAATTCTGTCTTGTTTATTTGGGTTGATGACATCACAAGAAGCACAAGTATAAGTGACATCAGACAGGTGCTAGTTTCTGAATTATTTGCGTTAGCCCTATGTGATGTCATCAGAGGGAATGTGAAGCAACTTTGCTTTATTGTGATTTTCAACAAATTACAAAACAAACATGGAACTTTTTTTTTTATATAATACTGTATCTACAGTAAGTTCTAGCAAGTAGCTTTGCTTTTTCCATGTAAAAGAAAATCAGTTGTTAGAGGCCAGGTTTGAAAAATATTGAATAGGTGCTGATCATATCAACATTATCTGGTTTCCCACTTTAACACTTAAAAAGTGAATTTTGCATTTTAGACTGTCTGATGTGAAACACTCATCTCCTCAGGAATTTTTATCACTCATACAGTTTTTTTTATGTAGGACAGTTAACAGAAGAAAGATTCTCACTTCCTGGACATGTTTGGCTGTAGCCTCTGCTTCCTCCTCCCTTGAGGCTTCCTCCGCCTCGGATGAATTCTCTGCAGTCTGCCTGTCGGTCACAATCTGGACCACGCTTTCCTTCGGCTCATCAGAAACCTGCTGGAACTTTAACTGTGCACAGTCCAAAAGCGCCTCAAAAAACTCCAGGAACACAATCTACGGACGAGATCAGCATGAAAGCATTAGTGAAGAAACGCTAAATGAAGCGCATTATGATAACTGTGACTGGAAACGGAGAGGTGGACCTCCAGCTCCACACGAGAAGGCCACTTGTCGCTTAGACAGTTCTCTACAATGAGGAGCTCCAGTAATGTTGTTGTGGTGAGCCGCTGATCGAACAGTCTGAGGTCCTGGGAAGGTAACAGAACATTACTAATCTAATGCTAGTGTTACCAAATACCATGTATTAGAGATATTGCAGGGTATTCGACAGTAACTGAAAACTAAATCTAAAACCCATTGAGGGTGGTAGAGAAGGTCTGATTATAAAAACCATATCATATCAATACCATATCAGTCTCCCATCTGAAAATAGCTGCAGAGACAATGTTCCCAAAAAACAGCCACATGCGTAGAGGTGGCAGGAAGCTAGCTAGAAGTAGCTAGAGCTACAGTAGCGGCTTTTATCACAGCATATTCATTTGTAAGAATGGTCCAGTCAAAGCACAGCAATAAATCTAATTATAAATCTGTGGCGAGGCCTAAAATGAGAGCCTCTCCATTCAATCTGACAAAGCTTAAGCTGTTCTGAAAGAAGAACTGGGGAAAAAAAATAAATAAATCACTGTAGGTTTACAGCACTGGTTATCAAATGAAGAACCAGAAGTAAAAGAATGAATCAGTGCATGTGTGGTACTGATGTGTTCTACAGCTTTGTATTTGTATGTGTGTGCTTTTTATGATGTAATGCACTTTGAACTGCCTTGTTGCTGAAACGCGCTATACAAATGAACTTGATTGATTGATTAATTGATTGATCGATAGATATGCGTGCAGCTTGTGGCACCTTGAACATCCACAGCAGGTGTCTGTAGGTCATGCATGTCTCGTCGCTGTGGGCTGAGTAGATCCTGCAGAAATACTGGAAGATTTCCCAGCACTTGTTCAGGTACTTCAGAGCCTCCTCTGTGACGTCGGGCTGGCTGAACAGGAGGCCTGCGTTAAAACAGCTGCAGTTATTAAATCAGCTCAAAGACAACATGTTTTATGAGCACAACTATAAAAAAAAAAACAAAAACAATATTTGATAATACTTTATTTGCGGGGTGTGGATAACATGAAGTGAAGGGTCATTATTTACCGAATGACACTTCATGACTACAGTCGTAAACATGTCACGTTTATGACAGCGTCATCTCAGTCTTATGCACACCCCATCAAAATAAAGTGTTACCAAATATTCATGAAGACATGAATATTGTCTGCTGGGTTTCCCTGGAAACCTTAAGCTAAACAACCAGGAGCGTTTCACAGAGCCTTCCTCCCAGCAGAAGTTACACTCTACAACCATCACAGCTCCCAGCAGAATCTACCAGTCCAGTCATCCCTGCTGGCATTTACAGTCATTTACTCAATTTTATATAACATTTCTGCTGTTATTGCACTTCTGTTTTTTTCTGCACTGCACTGATATGCTGTATTGTAAGTAGTCAGTTGTCTTTAATGTTCCCTACACTTGCAAATTATGTACATAAACAGAAAGCTCCTCCGAGTGAGTTGCACGTCGCTTGTAGTATGACGCTTTTATTTTTCGGATAATTGTAGTATTTTTTTATGTTATAATCTTGTGTGGTATATTACTATTATTAATGTTAATCTTGTTTTAATAAACATTTTCATCTTTTGTGTGAGCCTGCATACCTTGATGCAGCTCCTTCTGTTTGGTTTTATTTTGGGAACCAGTAAAATAAATCAGCACCTTTTACATTCCTGGCGTTTGGAAGGACATCGTTCGTCATCAGTCTGGAAAAGCAGGAGGCCAACAGGTGCTTCTCGGACCTGCAAACAGAGAAGACGTTATGTTTTTATTTTTTATAAGGTTCTCACGGTGACGAATATTTCATCATGTCTTCTTTGTTTCTGCAGGATAAAAGTGTTTCCTGGTTCAGTTTTGAACATTTATATCAGAACGTCTGCTTTCGATTCTCCTTCAGAACCCAGTTGGATCACAACTAAATGTCTCTTCACAATATGTGACACGTTTGGTTGAAGCTGAATGTTTTTACACAATATCTACTGGAGGAGATGTTTTCCTTACACCAAATCTTCCCTGTAGATGTAGTAGGCCACCGTCACCAGACCCATGAGGAACTCATGAAGCGGCATGAACGTGAAAGGCGAGCAGGTCTTTGCTACACCTCCCTCTTCTGAAACACAGACGGAAGACAACAGAACAAGCTTCCTAAACGTCTGCAGCAGCTAACCCGTCCTGGATGGTGAACGTTAAAACCAGACTCCTTCACCACTGATCAAGCGGTCTATCTGTGTCAGCGTCACGCCGTGACGGTGGATGTTGCAGTCCTTGAGCAGGCGCCAGAACTGCAGGTGGGACAGCAGGAAGATGTTGTCGGGAGGACAGGAGCGGCCGAGTCTGCTGTAGAAACCAAAGATGAGCCTCAGCTCCACGTTTTGGCTCATCACCACAGACTCCACCTGAGGCAGCACAGACACAGCATGAGGCGGGGAACAGCAGCGGAACGGGGTCATAACGGCGGAGGAGCTGACCTGCATGCGCTCAGTCTCACGGTCTCTCTGTGGGATCTTACTCAGGAGAACTTGGATGTTGAAAGCCATGTCAGATCCTAGTATCTTGGAGTCGTTGTCAGATTGCAGAAGGATGCCTGCGGTGGCGACTGTAAAACAGTGAAAACTGTGAAATGTATTTTGAATGTTCGTTCAAATGAGGTATTTCTTTACCGAGGGGCAGTGGAGCTCTGTCTTCATTCAAGCTGGTTAAGATCAGATCGTCATCAAACTCGCATTCAAATACACGCCCACTCCTCGCAGTGAGCTTGCCCTGAAATCCCAGGGACACACACATCTTAGAACGCTTCAAATATTACAGACGCAAAATGATCAAAACTATTCCTGGCAGATATGAGCAGCTTCATCTGTAGCTGCCAACAAGATAACTTCTTCTAGCATACCTCAACAAATGTACTGACAGCACTGGTAAAGATGGACTAGTACCGTCACCAGTGTATCTTCCTCAAAACGATATTTTTATACACATGGCTACTAAACAACCCAACCTAAAAGTAAGCTTTAATTTTAATTTGTCCGTTGATAATAAATACTAAATACAAAATATGGACCTTTGAGATTATATTACTCCAGTAAAATCTGTAAATGTGTTTACCTGGGGTACTAACACATGTATGTGAGTCTGCATCTGATTTATAATCCAGATTTCAGCTCATTTTTAAAGCCTCTATATTTCTCAGATGAGCGCTAACCTGTCCGTGTTTTTTATTGTTCCTCCATTCTCCTGTGTAGATCGCACCACCAGCGTAGTAAAAGATTCCTTTTCCGTGACGCTGACCTTCAAAGAACTCCCCCCTGTACCGGTTGCTCTGGGCATACTGGGATCCATCAACGCGCCTCAAAAACCAGGTGTGTGTTCCCAAACCATGCTGGAAGATTAAGAACCAAGATTCCAATCCAGTTCGTAATAAACATGAAAATATGGCATTGTTGCAAAATGACGAAAGTGTCCTGGCAGGTTCTTTCCAGATCAGTGGTTAGAGGGTTAATTAAATAATAATAATAATTCATTACTGTACCTACATATGTGTTCAGTTCACATAATGTAACTTTCATACCTGCACTCCATCTTTCCAGCTCCCAACATACTGCTGTCCCAGTTTGGTCCAGTTCATAGTTCCCTCTCCATGCCTCAGATTGTTCCTCCACTCACCAGTGTACGTGTCTCCAGACAGGTAACTGTTAAAACACACTTAATATTATCTCACTAATATTAACTACAAGCTAGTAACCGAGCAAGGACACACTTACCACCTCTCTCCCCATCCTTCCCTCTTGTTCGCCACCCAGTCCCCATCATACCAGGAGGCCTGGTCCTCATCATAATACACTTTACCCTAAATAAACAGAGTTCAGGTCAAAAGCTGACATCCAACCACCTTGGGGATAAGTGTCACATTAACGTTAAATTTATTTTTTATTTATCGTACAATTACTTTTCTGAATTATAAAAGGACCGGATGCACAAGTTTAAATTTACCGAGGCTGTACTATGATCACCAGGTCATGCGATCCAGCAGTAAAATGATCCCCAAAACGTTTTTCGGATTGGATGAAGTGGGTGAATATTGAGCTGTAAATTGTAGGTCTACATTTAAAAAGTCTGGTCTAGGCAACTGATTTAAATGAGCTTCACAAAATCTGTGAAGAAGAGTAATCAACTATTCAACCACGACCATGTCAGTAGGTTGTCGGTGGCTACAAAAGTCTGTCATGTCTCTGTGAACTGCTACGGAACATTTATCCAAACATCAGCGGGGTGTATGTATATGCCTGTGCATATTCAGTAATTTTGACATTCTGTGTGGAGAAAAAAAAAAAAGCTACATTTAAAACGAGGAGGAAGAGTAAAATGAGTAAATCCTACCTTTCCATGCCTCTTGCCATGATCCCACTGCCCACTGTAAGATATACCGGTTCTGGAACATTTGTAGGTTCCCGTTCCGTGTCTTACACCTCTGCTGATGTCTCCTGTATAGGTGCTACCATCAAGCCAGGTGAAAGTTCCCTGGCCCATTGGCAAGTTGCACACAAAGTTTCCCTGCCAACATTGAAAATTTTCACTCACTTTGACATTTTTGTTGAGCAGATACAATGATTAAATCCACATGTTTAGGCAGTGACTGAATGCATCACCTCATATTTCACACCATTTGCCTGTGTGAAGGTACCAAATCCCTCCATCAGTCCTTTGGAGAAAATTCCCTTCACAAAACAATTTACATAACTGTTTAATCAAATTAAATGAAAATGACTTTGTGTAACGTGGAGGCAAATTTAAATATCCAACTTTCTGTGTGTCTGTCAATGCACCTTGTACTCATGTCCTCCGTGAAAAGAAGCAACACCTTCTCCATGGATCTGCCCATCACTGGTTTCTCCTTCGTACCTGTCGACGTTGACAAAATTATACACTCTATTTAAGCAGAGCTAGTCCAACGCACAAGCGAATTATGATGTCTCTTAGGGCCCCCAAACAATCAGGGGCCTCCCATAAATGGATGAATTTCAAGACAGACCATAAAGGTAAAATTTGTAGATTTACTAAGAATGAGATTATTATTAAATTTGTAAAAGTATATTTTCAGCACAGATCAACAAAAAGTTTTTAAACTGCTTATACTTTTTATTCAAGATGTAAAGGAATTGGCAAGTTTACTACAAAGAATAACTTTTAGTTACAATCTGTTGCTGTTATTAATCTTCTCTTTGTGTTTTGAGTTTGGTTTATTCACAAATACATCTAAGCAAGTGATATCAAGTAATCTCTAATTGCTTTTAAGATCAGTCAGTTCAACTTGCCTCCCCCCCACCTTCTCCCTCCCAGATTCCACCAGAAAGAGGGGCCCCAAATGCAAATCAGCTTAAGGCCCGATATAACCTGAGGCCTGCACTGCCATTTTGTCAAATCCAATTGAAAAAGTGAACATTGCTACATTTAGAGGTTTATCAGCAATTACAATTTGAGAACATTTTTAAACATTTTATTAAATGTGAAGTTAATAACCATTTAAGCTACCTTTGTATTTTCAGGCAAATTATGTCGGGGAGTTCATAAATGTCTTCGGTTTGGGTTCTGCCGTCACGCTCTGAGTCCCGCAGCAGAATATTAGCTACTCTTTCTTTTAAATTTAACAAGCTTTCATCTAAGCTTCCACCGCCACTCTCGTTTTTCATTTCTGTCTCTATACATATTTCTTCGTCGCACTGTTCATCATTTAAAACCTCCATGGCTACGTTTATTCCCTCAAATGTCCGTTTTATGTTTCTCACGCGACTTGAAACATCTCTATGGAAACGTTCGAGAAAGCTACGGCAGCCTAAGTCAGTCAAAAAGCGCAAAAGTAACGAAAGCTAAATTAAAGAAGTTCAAGCTTTGTAAACTGTTCATTTTAAATCGTACACAAAATCAAGCATAAACAGAAACTTTTTACATTTAAATACAAGATGTTCACTTCACATCAGGTTCACAATTACATCAATATAAACAGCATATCAGGTTAGTTTTTGCCCTTTAACTTGAAAGACATTTTAAGAAAAAAAGACCAGTTGTTCATGTTTGCTGTGACAAAATCAAGTACATTAAAATGAACATAACTTCTAGAAGTAAACGTTTATGTTTGTCTTTACATTAATTAACTTCCAATTAATCTAAATTTCACCACTGCCTCTCTAATTGGAAATCAATTTATAACCTTTTAATTGACAAGAGAGAAAAAAAATGCTCGATTTAGCTGTGAACACAATTCAGGAATCTTTAATGGACACATTATCAATCAATATCCCAGTTGAACCCACTGTTCATTCAGGATTACCTCTTTACAGCCAAAAATTGTAATAATAAATTATCTGTTATCTCAGTTCAACAAGAATAAGAAGCATGTGTTTGTGCATTGTTTATTGGATATAACAATAAAAAAATAATATAATCTATATAATATAAAAAAAAATCTAACTAAATGAAAACAGGCATTAAAAAAATAAGCACACACTAGTAATTGAACCAATATAAAAATCACAAGGCAAATCTATGACAGAAGTGTCAGACAGTACATTTACACACAAAGTCTGGTCTGTATAAAGTGAAAATATCAGAAGGTGTTTCATGTATTTCTGTACTCAGTCCTGTGAGATGATTTCCAGGTTGGCGAGGTGTCTCATGGTGGGCCTGCCATGAGGACAGTTCCATGGATGCTCGATCTCTCCCATGTGAATCACCAGCTTCTTCATCTCACTGACACTCAGAGCTGTACCGATCATCACCTGGAGGCGGATACCAGCAGAAACAATCAGGTTTCTGAGAAAACACTGCGACATAAAACAAGACCTTTAGAATCTCTTTCAATCGTCTGCATGTTGTTAGGCAACTCAACAAAATGATAGTCTGACAAAAGGATTTTACTTATTAGCAATCTATATTTCTATCTATTGCCTCACACAGTTACATCTACACTAGATTTCCTGAATAATTTTCCTGTCTGCTTTAATATAAAAAAAAATTAACTGACTTGAGTGACTTCCCATTCTTAGTTTATAGGGTTGAACATTTTGCTAGTCCACCTATTGCACCTATGTCGTTCTTCCAGATGCACATTTGTGAGGTCAGACAGTGATGTTGGACGAGCTGCCCTGTCTTACAATGTCAGATATTATTCCTTCCAAAGGTGTTCAAGTCGGGTTGAGGTCATGACTGTGAACTCTGATTTCTTCTGCATCAAACTCTCTATTAAAAAATAAATAAAATAAATTAATATTATCATTATTATTATTAATCTATGTCTGTTGCAGTACTTTCTGCAATACTTTGTTGTGCTGGAGGGCCATTTCCACAGCATGAAAAAGTCCTAAATGTCTCTGCATGCTGAGTCTTTGAGAATTCCTGCACCTGGACAAAAGGGGCCTAAATTATCTGTATCAGACCCAAACCATCATCACTTCTGAACCAAACCTTAAACTCTGACCAGCTGCAGCCAGGCGGAAGCTGCTCCCTGGGAAATGACGAACCAGACAGAGTAGAATGATGATTCATCCCTCTAGGGAACACATCAGCACTACTCTAGAGCCCAGCAGCAGTCTGCTTCACATTATTTCTAACTAGTAATGTAAGGTTTGGATCCAGAAACCCATAGAAACCCATCCCATGAAGCTCTCTGTACAATGTTCTTCAGCCAGTCTAAAGCTAATTTAAAGTTTGGTGGTTGATGTTATAGATGTATTGTCATGTAAGTGACGAATGAACAAATGAACTCATTGATTTTGATAGGTGAGCAAATCATTTTAGCCCAGTACGGTAATTTTTGATCAATTTCAATCTAATTATTATGACTGAAACAATTAGTTGAATTAATCCTGATAAACGATTATTCAAACAATCATCAACTAATTTAGTAATCGATTAATTGATAATTAAGAGTATAAAGACTCAAAAAAGGCCATTTGCTGACAGAACGACACAGTCAGAACAGGAATTAAGCCAAAACTGAACAAAATGTACAGACATTTTCCATGTAAGATAAAAAATAAACCTTATCTTGTATGTAAATATGCTCTAGTTTCAGCATCACATGGTTTAAATTCTGTAAACAAACTGATCATCACCTTTTGTGATCCAATTATAAATCAGTTAATTGAAAAAAAAAAAAACAGATCAGCCCAACACTGTATTAATGTTCAGCAGAAAGGCCGAGCTTTTCACATGTTGATGTTAGAAGGATTTTTTTTAGCTGCAGTGATCAAGAGTTCACTATAGAAATGCTGTTATTGAATTTTAGTCAATAAGATGTTTATGTTGTTATTATAAAAAGTAACTGAATTATTAGTGTATTTGCATCTTAATATGTATTGTATAAAAAAAGATATAAGTGGTCAAATGAAAACTCTGCAGAATGTGCCAATTTGTCTGATTGTTAGCATAATCGGAATAATTAATTATTAAAATAATCGTTAGTTGCAGCCTTACTAATAACAAGAGCACTTGAATGTCTGTCACAGAAAAACATTCACACTTTTACTTTCATTATTTATCTCTATTAGTACTGCACATAAAACTTAACTGTGTAAGGAATCTATTGGCTTTTATCAAACAAGGAACCGATGGAATAAATTGTAAGTTGTGTGTGTGCATGTGTGTGTGTGTTAAAAGTGAGCTGAACTCAACTGATTTGCGACACGCTCTAGAAGCAAACATCTGCCTGACTCTGGACGGGCGGCACATGACGCCCGGACTGTCACTCAGCATGAAGATCAGCTCCTCGATGTCGGCCGGCCCGAAGGTCCAGTTCCTACTGGTGGGCAAGGAGACCAGCTTCACTCGCTCCATCACCTGGGCTGAGGGAATCACTTCACAGTGAGAATATGCAGGAACAGTTCTTCCTGCCTGAAGACCTCTGATAACAGTCCTACCGTCTTCATCGATCAAGAACTCAAAGCCGTTCTTCTGGAAGATCTCAACGTTCTCTAAGAGCACGTTCTCACTGACTGCAGTCAGGTGGAGTTTCTGTGGGCTGGAGCCAGAAGACACAAAACAGATTAAAGGCTCTGGACACAATACCAAGTAGACTGCAGTATGCTAGCAGCTCACACAATGAGCCTCTGTCCTCGGAGCACAGTGTGCTGCTGCAGCATCTCAAAGTTGTATTTCTCATCGGTGGCGTGTTGGTCAATCATAAAGATGTCTGAGTTCAGCTTGGTGATGATGAAGCCCAGGTTAAACTGACCGATGATCTCCATTTCCTTAAACATGTCTTTACTACAAAAAAGTAGAAAAACAAAAAAACTATTTGTACTCCAACACATATTGCACACAAACCCTGCTAAGAAAAGCCAGACATGTTGATTAAGCTGAACGTTTCCACAGTTGTCAGGTTATGACCACAAACCTTTTATTGCTTAGTGGAATTTTATGGGATAGATCAACACAAAGTACTAATATTTGTGAAGCAGTAGTAGAACAACACGTGGTTTTCTATTGGATTTTGGAAATAAAAATATGCTTAGTGGTTCTCTAGATCAGTGAGGTTAGATTATGATTTATTTGAGTTGTTCTGACATCTGACTAATCTCTCATCTAAACCAGGACTTTTCAAAGAGAGCAGCGTCTTGATAGCGTTGAATTAAAGATGTTAAAAGAAAAGAAACTGACAGTATTATTTTAGATGTTAATTTTACTATTTTCTCCACTCTTTAAAATATGAATAAATGCGGTTACTGTGTGCAGTTTAGTTATAAAATTCACAGTTTGTTTTTTTAATAACTAGTTTTCAGGCAAATCATTTTACATGGAAATGATTTTCCAAAAACAGGATTTGTGGGGCTATATGCAGTTATTATGACCATACAGTTAGCTTAAAAAGTAGGGGGGGAAAAAATTATCTTTAATCCTCATTACTATAGCAACAGAAAACATCATAATAAAATTCTAAGTCCATATCGCCCAGCCCTGACTGAGTACAGTCCCACCTGATCTCTCTGCGGAGCTCGTCCTCTGCTCTCTGGTTTTCTCCAGGGCTGATGTTGGCCCTGAAGCGCCTGTAGCGCAGCCTGTCTGCGGCTCGCCGTCTCTGCTGCTGCTGCTGCTGCTGCAGCCTCTTCATGCCGGCTGCCAGGGCCTGCAGACAGAAATGCAGCGGCACGGCCTTCCTCTGCAGACAGACGGGGACGTCGGCCGTGGAGGAGGCCGTGGAGGAAGCCGTGTCGGGCGTTTGCTCTGCGGTGAAACATGGGTCGTCTCGTCTGGCTCTTTTAGCTTCGGGGATGATGACGGAGTCCTCGACAGGTGAAAGTGCTTCGGCCTGGAACTCCGGGTCCTCAGGGAGGTTCTGGCTCACCGATGAGTCGTGCGCTACATTTTCAACAACTGGTTCTGAGGAGTCTGGGTGCTGTGGATCTGGTGATTCTACTGCCAGATCCACAGAGTCCTTCTCCCTGACTGACACCCCATCACACCTGAACGCATGGAGCTCCGCCCGCGCTCCCGGGCTGCATTTAGTTGCCTCTGCTCTGGGTCGTACTGGTGATGTAACTGAGCCCTTAAAGAAACACTGCAGGGTTTTCTGGCTCGGCCCGCTTTTAAATGCTTTTTCTGTGCTTGACTTACTCCCAGAGAGGGCGCTGTTCTGGTTTGAAAAAGCAGCTTTGAGGGCAGCGAGGTTCATGGCTGACTTTGGGCTCGGAGTCCCGGGTTGGTTGTTTTCCGCAGGTTCTGCTTTGTCTTCAACAGGAAGGCGAACTTCTTTAGATGCAGACGATACGGCTAGAGATAAATAGAAAACAGAAACTTTCAAAATAAAAGGCATAAAATTAAAAAAAGAACACTATAGAAGTATGCAAAGACAAGTTCTCACGCGGTGTATAGTTCAGGCTGAGCTTATTTACTCCAGCTTCATACATGTTGATGAGAGAAGACTTAAGGATGGCGAGTAAGAGCTTCTCCTCTTGAAGGAAAATCTGTCGTTTGTCAGGCGTTACGTTCACATCCACGCAGTCTGGGAACAACAAACAACCAAAGATGACAGAAAAGACCACGCTTCTTGTTAAGACTCAGTCTCCACACTTGATTTTTTTACCCTGAAAAAAAGGAGAATGTAAAGACAATGGATGGATCTAACTTTTAGAGATCACTACTACGGCGTATTAGCGGCATTATAGATAGAAACATAAAAAAGGAGTAAATTTCCATTGAAAAACTCAGCCATTTTGAGAATAATCTCAGAAATTTTATAGAAAAAACAAGAACATTTCAGGAATAACGTTTTATTTTGTTAATTTTCTCACCTGAGGCAACAGCTATGTTCAGGGCAACGAATGGATACTGATGTCTGTTATACATGTGGTACACTTCATTCACAAGTTTGCTGACCTACAGGTAAAGAAAAACAAACGAAAAAAAGGAGTCAGGCGGAAAATACAAACGCAGTTAAAAGCTTCCAAAAATAATGACCTTCACTGGGTCACATGGGCGGCTATTGATGAAGAAGAACTGCCGGTCTGAGGCGCTCCGCCCCACGCCGTGGTCCCCGGTGGACACAAAGCCTGAAATCCTGCACAAAGCATTTGGACTTAAAGCAACAACTAAAGGAATTGTGTCATTTAAAAAAAACACGCCACTCACGTAAAAAGCTGCTTGGGTAAGTCTCTGTCTTTAAGTCCATATTCCTCCATCATATTCTCTGATGGAGAAACTTGCCAGAACGGGAGAAGACTCTGCAGCTGCAGGACACGGAAGGAAAATCAGTGATGAGGAAAACTGGCTTCGGGAAAATCCTGGCGCTGCTGCCTTAAATTAGGGTGAAAGAAGCCAGAACCTGTTTTGGTCCAAATATGGCTCCGATGTTGTCTCTCATACTCTGGCTGCCGCCGGTGCTGAGGACGGCGCTGCGCTTTCCCTGGCCCGTTTGGTTGGAGCAGGTGATACGGACTCCTGTAGAGATGATGCAGTAGGCCTGCAGGACGTGGATCATTTTAGCAAACTCCTGAAAACACAGCAACATTTCACATTAAGGATAAAAACAACTGGGTGTGTATTTACTACATCCAAAAAAAAGGAAACGTAACACAGTTAAGGTAAGAATTGAGACAAAGCTGAGCACATTTCTGACTTCTAACCAGATTTTTTTTTTTAAAAAGTTATTTGATTATTTAACATGGTGACAAGAACAATCTTTAATAAGTGGGTGGCTAAAGTATTATGAGCATCTGATGATAAGTTTTTAATCTATTTATACATTTTGGGAATAAGTAATGATGCAGCAAGAAAAGAAATTCTAAAACATCCAGCTGTGCACCATCCATCCGTCCGTTCGCCCATCCAATAATTAATCCGTCCATCCGTACGTACATACATACATATAATTTCATTCTGTCCAGTTCAGTATACTTTGTTAATCCCAAAAGAAAATTACATTTTGTGGGTTGTGTTACAGAATTTTCATCAAAGGGTTTTTGTAGATGCTGTTGGTTGAGGATGGAAAGGATCTCCTGTAGCAGTCAATATTAGAGGACCTGAAGAAGCCTCTGACTGAAGACACCCTGTTGTTGGATGACAGTCTGATCAAGCGGATGCTCAGTGTTGTCCAAAATGTTCTGTTTTTTGAAGAATCCCTTTGAGCACTGTCATCTCCTGATGCTCCAGAACAGAGTCAGACTGAATGAGCCTCATCGTTTTATTCTTTCCTTCATTTGTGTTTTCACCTGAAAGTTTCCTGGAACTTTTTGAAGATTTATATGAAGCTAGCAATATTTTTGTCAAAGAGACCTTCTGTTATACGTCCCATGTTGTTCTTGGTGCACATTGTGTAATATAATTCAGCAATTGGTTTTGTAATTGAGTGATTGTTTTGTTTTCCTCAGAGGCAATCACTCATCACCAGATTATAGCATGAAATCCTTTAAGAAGGGAAGCAACATACTGGGTATTCTAAGGTCTTTCCACCATATTGTTGATCATCAAGCTAACAAATGAACTCTACAACTAAAAGTATACGTTTACTAAAAAAAAATAAAAAAAGAATTAGTGTAAATATGACTTGTTATATACATTCCACCATGGACATCCCAGCATAAACTGTTTAATTGCTAACCTTCTTGATATTCCGCTGGAACTCCTTGTGTCTGACAGGCAGCGTGTAGAAGAGCTGCTGCAGCGTTACCGTGGTGCCCTGCTGCCTGGGACAGGGGGACTGCTGCACAAGGTGACCTTTGTGGTCAAACACCAACCTGGTGCCTACTTGGCTGGACTGGTGGCATGTAATCACAGTCAGGTCACTGCAACCACAAGTTGGGGCAAGGAGTGATTATAATATTACTGTGGGCTTTGTGAACAGAATAAATGTGACTTTACCTGAGAGCACACAAAGAGCTCAGGGCTTCGCCTCGAAAGCCGAAAGTTTCCACGTGGATCAGGTCAGAGAAATCCCTCAGCTTTGATGTGTGATGCTTTAGTGCTGTGGAGCAGGCAGGAGAGGAAGGCACAGCATCATGCACACACGGTTCAAAGGTTTTCCAACTCAAAATGTCTCACTTTTTCTAATCCAGATTTCCAGAATTCAGACGTCAGTTCAAATACAGTTACAGATCAAACTGACTTTGAATTTACTGCGGATAATTCTGTAGAGGTTTGGTTTTAAGTACGCAAAAATGGATGCAACATTTAGACAATGCGTATGGGAACAAAGTCTGGAAATACTTGGAAATATTTCTCTATACTTATCCAAAACTACCTAAATTCCATACTTTTCTAGATTATTTGGAATTACAAAAACCCCACATACTGAGTCCTTCAAAGTTCGCCTTTTCGACACCTCTGCCATTGTCGGACACTTCTATTTGTTCAGCTCCACACTCCTTCAGCTTGACCTCTGGATTAGAAGGAAAGACAAGCGGACATGCGTGGTCTTCGTCTCTTAGAAGCATATTAATAACACTAATCTAATGGTTTGGTAGAAATGTTGAGAATCGGATAAACAAACTAAAAGGTAAATCTGTAAAGCTTTCTGTTAAATACACAAAGAGATACATTTCTGTCTAGAGTTTAGCATCGGTTTTGTGAAGCACACTTTGTGCTTCTGCTCACCAACATTGGTTGCTCCTGCATCAATGCTGTTCTCCACCAGCTCCTTGACGGCCGTGGCCAGACTCAGAACTACTTGTCCAGAGCAGATCCGATGCACTGAGTGCTTGTCGATGGCCCTTATGGCTCCAGCAGGTTCAGAAGTGCTGAGAAGAAACAAGAACAGCGAGAGCTTCAGGTGGAAAAATAGACCATAGACACCATAATAGACACCACGGACTTTTACGTGTTGCCACAGACAAAATAAGTAATAAATGAAGTTTTAAACAGTAATAACAATAAGATTAATTCCTTTTACTTCAAAATGTCACCTAATTCAGAAGAGTCCCCTGTATTGGTCTGATGAGACCAAAATTCAACTACATGCAAAAAAAGGTGTGTGAAGGAAAACTAACAGTACACATCAGCCTGAACAGACACAACCCACGGTTACATGTGGTGGGACTGGGAAGCAAGTGTGAAGTTGATGAGGTGAAGAATGGAGCTAGATACAGAGCACTGATGAAAGGAAACCTGTCAGACGCTGCAAGAGACTGGACAGCAGGGAGGGCATTCACCTAACAAAACAAAGAGCCCAAGTACACACCACTGTTATGGAAAGGTGATCAAAGCATGAACACATTTAAGAATGACCTAGTCAAAACCTAAATCCAATGAAAGACTGCACCAATTTCCAAGTTTTGGAAATTGGTGCAGTCTAGTTTGTGGTTCTAGCTTGTGATTTGGAGACTGAACACAATTTCACATTTTTCAGGTGTTTCACAGCAAGACAAATAAAATTACAACAAATCCTTATTTTTCTGCTACTTCTCAGTTACGAACCACCAAATACGAAAGAGTTCAACGGGAAGTTATACCTTTAGAAGGCAGTGCAAGATTTAGACAGCAGTGGCAGTTTCACAGTTATGTCCCCTCGACTTTAGAGCACATCATTTTTGACTTGAAGCACAAAGTGGATGCGTGCACAGACGCTGGTCTTTTATGTCATAAAAGACCAATAATTCTGAAGGGGAACAACTGAAATGAGACGGCTAACTCACCAAACATCGGACATCTTTCCCCGGATTTCCACTGGATCCCTCCGCTCCCCACAGCCTGAACTCAAACGGACCGCTTATGTACCATATAGTTTGTGTTCACTGATTCTGGATTCCCTGTGTGACAAACACAAAAACGAAGCTCTCCCGCGCCGCCGTTTACGCACAATGTTCGTGAGTATTACTATCGCGCAACATTGCGCAGTTTACTATTACGAGAAAGAAAAGTATGTGAAGGTTAAGCTCTATAAAAAATGCACAAAAAGTGTCATCAGAACCCAAATATAAAACAAAGAATGCACCTTGTGGTACTTTTAGTAAAACTATTTCCCAACCCTCTGTTGAATTTCATCATCGGATGTTAGGGCTCATGGATAATTGTCGTACATCCTAAAAAACGAATACTATTATGTTTAGTAAATAACTTTACGAAATATGCAAATTATTTTCAAATATTTGCTTTTATGATTAGATAATTACTTGAATTTTGAACGTGTTTCTTGTTTTGGAGAATGATTATTAAGGAATAGGCTGTTTTCTTATTGCAGTGCACGCATTTTATGACGGTCCCTTTAAATCGGCTGCTGCTCAAACATGGCCGACAGTTGACAGGGGACGCAAGGGATTTTTCCCCCAGCTTTCATTTCTGACAAGTTCTGTAAAAGTTTTAAAAGCGACTCTCTATCCGTAGTTAGCGACTAACACAAGGTTAGCCGTTGAGAACTTGGTAACATTGTAGAAAAATGGTTTAGTTCTATTTTTTATTTTTTTTGTTATTCGCGTTTAAAATGTACAGTTCGAAGCCGGACAACGGTCTGATGCGCTCTGAAGAATGTTCTGGCAGCGCTAGCAACCTGTTGGTCCACCGGAACCTCCGATCTGTCCGGAGACAGCAGGTTGAGAGCAGCATTAGCTTGTTAAGTTTGGGGAGCGAAGAGGACGAAGACGTCCAGTTTGACAGTAAGCAGCTTTGCTTCTTTTACAAGAGTTTCATTTTTATCGAATAATTCGTTTACATCGCATTTGTAGATACACTGGTATAATCAGAATTAAAAAATAGTTCATTGATGCAGCTTTTCCAGATCTCGCGAGGCTAGCTGCAACCCATGAGACATCACTATGACCTTATTTGATTATGTGAACGAATTTAAGATATGTTAGATTTAAGATATGATAGTTAATATTGATATAACAAATGTGTTGTGCAATTTTTTTAACGAATTATCTTAATTCATTCATTTTTTTGTGGAATAAATTATCACAACGTTAATTTTCAACCATTATTATCTTTTTTAAGATGCAAGCTCTAAAAATCTTCAACTGTTAGGGGAATGATGAACTGTTTTCTGTATATTTTTAAATTAATTTACCATTTCAGAGGTGATAAATAAAATAATTAACATGTATATATTGCTCAAAAACAAATTAATGGCATCCACAAAAACAACTTCTCAGCATAAATATTATTCATTATGGTTAATAAGCTATCTATATTTGGAATTTTATAGGCCATAATGACTAATTGCTTTTCTTGATTATAATTGTCAAAGTTGTGCATATTTTTATGTGTGACTAGACTACCTGCAACTGTAGCTCATGAAGAACATTATCCTGTTTGTCCTCTTTCTCCCCAGCATTATTAAGCTTAGTTATCTGTGTGATATTTTTTTATTTTCTTTTGTCTCATTTCATGACACACTTTGGGCTTTTTGTTATTCAGTACAGGGTTATGTAAAGGATTAGAGATTATTATTCCAAACCAACAGTCTGCAGTTGGTGTAATGTCTGTATGCATCTATGTAATGAGATTTCCATGGTGATGGCAACAGTACCACTGTATCTTGGTATTTATAGAGTTTAAAACAAGAAAATGGAAAGTTATAGCTACTGCTTAATTTAAAGCCAAACAGCTGTTGTTCAGTTGTGGCTGAAGTACCATTATAAGGACCTCCTCCAGGGATCCAGATGGATCCTCCAGGGATCCAGATGGATCCTCCAGCGATCCAGATGGATCCTCCAGATGGACAAAGAAGCGTTCCCAGGTGATACTCCTCTCAGCAAGTGTTGCACTGTGTAGCCATCACTGCTTTAAATTGACCTAAAAAACTTTCTACATTCCTATTCTTTGTACTGGTTTCCATGCTAGTTAATAGTATTTTGAAGCAAATATTAAAAGCACAATCTGAAGTGTTCAGCACTCACTGTGTCATCATGTCGGAACAGCTCTGACTTGTTCTTTGTGTAGACTTTTGTTACTCTTTGTTTTTGGATGCTGTGCAACTCTTGAGGAGTTTTAGCCTCTATCATTTCTGTTTTTTTTTTTTTTTTTTTTTACTTTTGGACAATTATGTGTAACCATGGCAACAAGGTATAGTTTTTACAATTCTGATCAGCTTCTCAAAAAGCTCAGCTCTCAGAGGAGTTGAGAAAGAGGCTTTGAGGATTCAGGGCAGAACGAGAAGGAGGAAGATCAAACCGTCACATCCCGACTCCAACGTTTATCTGCCCCGATTTCTAAACATACGGCCAGGCACAGATTTAAAGAAGAGTGGCAAAAGCAAACGAGGAGGATTAGCAGAGTTTTTTTTCCATGAACTGATGATGTCATCCCAGATGCTACTGTGGAATCTCGCCTCTGCTGCATGGAAATGGAGTTGTTAGGATGTCATGATCGTTGTGAGGCTGTCATACAGCAACTGTCTTCAGTCAGAGGCTTCTTCATATTTGTTGCGAGACTGACTGCTACCAGAGATCCTTCCTGTCCACAGCATCACAATCCACAAAGCCTCTTAGAAGAGAGTTGGATGGTATGAGTGATGATGACATTTAATTCCTCTTTAGGTTAGATAATGTATCTTTGAATTGAATCAGACTTCTTAATTTTATTTTAATGTTTGTTCTTACAAGATATGTCTGCCATTATAATTGTCATGTTTACATGTACATGACATTACTGAGCAGCCTCTATTTATTTTATTTACTTAAATTTTTTATTTATTTATTTATTTTTGCCACCTGTGTGCTTCTGTTTACTTATTACTTTGCTTCCAAAACACTTAAATGTCCCCAGTCAGGGTCAAATGGAGGATTATTCTACTCCATCAACATTTATTTATATTTGTTTTATTGCACCAATGTCAAGCTTAAGATTCAAAACTAAATATGGAGTAAAATGTAGTCTGGCAGAATAGAATATTGTTTTAATTTCTTCCTCAGTTCAGAGATTTGGGACAGGTAAGTAAAGTGCACACTTTAAAATAAAAATAATATAAAGTACAGAAAACAGTCATACAAAAGCTGTACAGTAGTAAATAAATAAATCCTAAAATATGCAGCCCTATTGAAGTGAAACTCAGCTGAACGTAAACAGTTTGTTTATCCTGTCGTCTGCAGAGCATCGCTCCGACTCTCAGTTTAATTTAACAAATTAGTTAATTTATTGTTACTTTCGTTTTATTCACAGGGCCAACAGTGTCTTGGCACAAATCCACATAACCCAGCTGTAAGGTAACCGGGGGAGTTCCTGGCTAATCCGGCACTTCCTCTGACGTTTCTTTAACAGAGCCTGAAACTGTAGGATCTCCATCAGTGGATTTTACAATGTTATATTTTAAAAAAAAAAAAGCTTTGTGTGCTTTGATGCCAGTAAAATGCTTCTGTCTATTTTGTTGGTAAACCCCCATTTCTAAAGAATATTCATATTATTTCTTTGCTCCACTGGATTTACTTTTGTAGTATTTTGAAAACTTTAAGACACACTCAATTGTTACACACACACACACATTCTGCATCATGAGGAGAAAGCGAGTGCCTCACTAGCCCCCTCAACCCCTCAACCCCTTTCCTTTTTGGCACATCTCAGCTTACTGGCGTGTGTGTGTGTGTTGAAGAGAGGGTGGGCTGGTCTTCACTGGACATAGCAGATAAGCCTGACTGCTGGGCGCTCCCTTATGTAAAAACAAGATGAGTTCACTTCATGTGCTGCAGTCAGAGGGAAGAATCATTAAACGTTCCCTGTCAAACATGGACCTAGGAGACAGAAACATTGTTGAAATGATAGCAAAAGTAATTGAAGAAGGTATGTGGCTAAACTTAAAGTATACTATGTTCCAAATATTAACCAAAAAACAATTTGTTCATTTTAATTTTTTTTTTTAAAAGAATATTCATTGTGTGTGTTGTGTTTATGCTCAGCTTCAGATTCGGAGAGTAACTGTGAGCTCCTGATGGCCGGCAGACATTACCCATCCATCCAAGAGTTTGCCTCGGCGATCCCCAACCACCTTCTCCTCGGCTCGCTGCTGGAACACCTGTGCTGCGTCTACGAGAGCAATCCGGCGCGCTCGCGGATGCTGTTCAAAGGTAGCCGCTCGGCAGGCTTCATGTTTCATACACCGTCACATAAAGCAGCTGTTCTATTTGAATTGTTCTCCTCTTCTGACAGTGATCGGCCAGCGTTTGGCAGCCTTGAACCTTCTGTCACCTTTGGCCATCAGTGATGAATTCAGCACCATTAGACTCCAGCACAACCGAGCGTTCACTGAGCTACTTAACGCCGCCAGCTCCTCGCTCTATCCACAGGTAGAGTTCAGCAGTTTTGTAGTGAACACGTTATGTCTCATCACAACAGCAGAGTTTAATGTACTTTACTGGAAATCGATGTGATCGACACAAAGCATCGCAGGAATTGTTTGTTGTTCACAAATAAGAATGAAAACGCTATTTGGCGTGCATTTTGTTCAGCACGTCTGAGTTATTTATTTGTAGTTTCACATTTTTCTGTAAATCTTGTGAGGAATGTAAATGCAGTTTTGTGCTACTTTGTGTTGCTTTGCCACATGGAGTCTTTATAAAATGCATTGAAGTTTGTGACAAAATATCAGGAAGATGAAGGTGTTATGGACGCTTAGATGTTTAATGAAGTTGTGGATATGGTGTTTGACGCTTTAGGGGGAAGAAAGAAGTTTTGTTTTAACAAATTAGTTAATTTATTGTTACTTTCGTTTTATTCACAGGGCCAACAGTGTCTTGGCACAAATCCACATAACCCAGCTGTAAGGTAAC
>CAEGAE010015187.1:0-13057 GCA_903067095.1 Girardinus metallicus | reverse complement strand
ACTCCAGCTTTCTGTTTCTGTTTTCATCTTCAGTCAGTTTAATAGAGGAACTCTCACCTTGCACAGCCATTTATAGCGTTTGTGTTCATGTTAGAGACACTATGAGGGGCCATTCAGGACAAAAACTGTTTTGTCTCTCACACACTACTAAAAACACATATACACAAAACATTAAAATTGTACATATATACTATTAAAATGTCATTTTTTCCCCCTCACACACATACATAAAAGACTAAGATTGCGCATATAAACTAATAAAATATAGACTCACCTTTTGTATGCGTGAGAGTGATGTCACGGTAGAGGCGGGGCATAATTTGGAGATCAGATCGCGCATGCGTTGATACGACAATGACGTCAGCTTCATGCTAGTTACTAGAGCTCCACGGTGTAAGCGGCGTTTAGCTCAAGGCTAATCCGATTTATGAACGCTAATTTCGGCCAGCCGTTCTCTCCCGCTCCCTCCTAAGTGAATCTCCCTCCTCGGAGATTCACTTAGGGCTTACTCCGGGGTTAGAGCCGGAGTAAGCGGCCTTAGAACCGGCGTTAGCTCCCCTTCCTCCGGCGTCGGCGTTAGCTCCCCTTCCTCCGGCGTCGGCGTTAGCTCCCCTTCCTCCGGCGTCGGCGTTAGCTCCCCTTCCTCCTCAAGCGGTCGGAGGTTCACTTATGGCTCTGACGCCGGTGTTAATCTCAAGGTTGGTCCGATTTACAAACGCTAATTTCGGCCAGCCGTTCTCTATTGCTTCCTCCTCGGAGGTTCACTTAGGCCTTATTCCGGTTCTAAGGCCGCTTACTCCAGCTCTAACTCCAGTGTTAAGGCCGCCAACTCCGGCTATAACGCCGGAATAAGCTCCAAGTGAACCGCTGAGCGCTTGAGGAGGGAGTGGTAGAGAACGGCTGGCTGAAATTATCGTTCATAAATCGGATTAGCCTTGAGCTAAACGCCGTTTACACCGTGGAGCTCCAGCACCTGGCATGAAGCTGACGTCATTGTCGTATCAACGCATGCGCGATCTGATCTCCAAATGATGCCCCGCCTCTTCCGTGACATCACTCACACAAACGTTGAGTCTATATTTTATTAGTTTACATGTGCAATCTTAGTCTTTTATGCATGCGTGTGAGAAAAATTGCATACGTTTGTAACATTTTACTAGTATCCATGTGCAATTTTAATATTTTGTGCATGTGTGAGTTTTTAGTAGTGTGTGAGACAAAACATAGTTTTTGTCCTAAACTGCCCCTTATATTTGACATCTGCATTCGTCACACACAGAAACATCTACCAGCTCTGTAATGTCATGATGCTCTTTGCCCCCCATTTGTTGCGACCGGGATGATATAAAATTTATGTTCTGGTATTTTCAGTAAAGCTGCGCATCTAAAGCACAGCCACCCGCAGTGTTCAGTCTGTCCGTCTATCTGTATAAATAATCCCGCTGGATTCCAGGCATCGCCGCCATCATTTTAAGATGCTTATTGGTCCCCCGGAAAAAAGACAAAAACCCAGACATTATCGTGACTCGATAAAATTCTCCCAGGCCGAACTTGAAAACTGGACATTATGCTGCCAACACCTCAGGCGGAAGAGAGAACGCAAATAAAGTCCCAGCCAGAAAATGGTGCGCTAAATAATAAAATATAATGAGGCAGATCAGTTTCTCGAGGAATTGTAATAATCGAGGTACTCGAATCACTCGAGGAATTGTTTCAGCCCTATAGTTTACATACAAGTACAACAAGCTGAACTGACCTAACGGATTAGAGAGAAAGATGAGGCACCAGATGCAGGAGATGTTGCAAATGGTCAAACCAATGGCGAGGACCACCCGCTCTGCGAAGTGCCGGCTTAACCAGTGCACAAGCAGAAAGCCGACAATCACCACCACACCTCCGAGGCAGTACATCACACTGTTTTCCAGCTCTTTAAAGTTGAAATATTTCTGGGTTAATGGTGTCACCATAGTCTGGAGAAACAAAGAGTAAAACAAACTGTTTCAATCTTAAATAATTAGAATATCATCCAAAAAATACATTTGTAGTAACTCCTTCACTCAAAATGAAAACTTGTTATACAGATTATTTATACGGTGAAAAGTTTCAACTGATTATGCTTGCTAATGTTAATTATTGCTTATATTAATATTATTCCCAAATGAGCCATAAAAGGTAATTCTTAAAGAAATTAGATTTTAACAGAGGGTTTCTTCCATATATCTTTATAGAGAGTTGAGTGGAAGGAAAAAGTGTGGTTGAAAAACATGCACAAACAGCAGTGATAAGAGCAGCCGTAAGCAAATAGCAAGGCAAAACTTTAAAGAGTTTTGAGATTTAAAACAACTGAACTGCAGCTGGGGTCAGTTTGTCAAGAGCTCCTTTTAACATATACTAGACACGGAGTACAACTCACACATTCCTCGTTTTAAGCCACTCCAGAACCACAGATTACATCAGGAAAGTCTTACATAGGTGTAAAGAAAAAGAACTTGACCGTTGCTGTGGTCTAAAGTGAACTAGTCAAATCAAAGTAAAGTTTGTGTTTCATTTGGAAATCAACATCCATAGTCTAAGGAGTGGAGAAGCTCAATGTCCATTGTGAAGTTTCCATAGTGATGATTTGGGGGAGTGATCAAGTACGTTAACCCTTCTTCCATGCATTCATTTATGCAAAAACACCCCAGCCAGTGGACATATTTGGCCTTATAAAATGTACTAATTGTTAGTTTCTGTTACTTGGATGGTCATTAAAACTAACACCAGAAATATATAGACTTTGTGTGTAATAGATATTTTTACTTCTTGTCAGAAATAAGGGAACTTTAATGATATTCTAATTTATTAGGATGCAACTGAAGCCAAAAGTATACAAAGTCTGTTTGTCACAACACTGTTTTGTAGGGTTCAGCAGGTCTCCTGAACTCAGACATTTTGTTAACTCCAAGTCAGGGGCGCCGCCAGAAATCTTGGGCCCCATGACAAAAAATTAAATTGGGCCCCCCCACGCAGCTGCCATTACAATTTCAAAGGCTTGCAACTGCCTTGCTTTCATTGGTTCAATACTATCACAATATTTACAGCTCATGAATTTTACATCCAACTCTGCAAGTAGGTTGCTTAAATTTTTTCTATTAGTTTTAGATTACTGAAAGGTCTCTCCCCACGAGCAACAGTCATAGGCAACATGCAAAATATACATAAAATAATCCAGATTTCTCAAAAAAAAAAATGCTATGTAGTTGTATTTTATTCAAGCTGCAGTATATAGTTTTAATAAAAAAAATAATAATTTAACTCCATATTTGTTAAAGCTGTCACCACCTCCACCCTGAATTACTATTACTGGATAAAGTGATGCAACATTCTAGCCAAAAACAACCAATCAGAACCAGGAGGACGGTCTTAGTACTGTCAATCAACTTCATTCACTCACTGCTAAATGTGTTAATGGTGGAGAAACAACTTATCGTTATCACTAGCTGCAGCATAGCACAGAGCGAGGGAGAGGAAGATGAGCAGCCACATGAGGCTGTGATTGACAGCATTAAAACACTGACTAGTTGTTTCTAGCACTGCGAGAAAGCAGAGGAAATAGATTTTCTCTCATACCGTACCATCACAACATAATGACAGTTTTAACAAATATGTGAATTTTTTTTTTTTTTTAATAAAAGTTACATACAGCAGACTTTAATTTCACTTAGGAGAGGCTGGTCAGGAGGGATGTGACTGACTCATTTGTTAAGTGTGGTAAAAGGTACAGGTACCAGTTAAATATTAATAAGTTGGCAATTTTTTTTTTTCTTTTGTTCGTTGAATGCTAATGAAATGGAGGCATACAGTAGTCTCTGAGGTAATTATGCTAAATGGTTGGTAATCTCACACAGTCTACCCACCTCTAGGAGAAAAACTGGGTTATAAATTGACACTTGTCTTTTTTCACCCTCTATATTTCTCTATTTTTTTGAAAACCTGACTTATGTTTTATTTAGCAGCATAGTAACTGCCACAGTCGTTCTTGTCTTCCACTGACTGCTGCTGAACACAGTCACCATTAAGCGCTCTGGTCTGGAAGGGGTAACGTTTGATTTTTACTGCTAAAAACAATTTTAGAAAACACAATATGATTAATTTTGTAGTTGACAGGCCCCCAATTTTTTGGGGGGGGGGCCTGTCAAAGGGCTGAATAAAGCAGCCCTTTATTCAATGAATAAAGGGCTGCTTGTGAAACTGGCCACTGACCGTCAGTCAGTGGCCCTTGGAATAGTCATAACTTTCCTCCCTATACCGTGCACCTGCTCCAAGTAGTTTCACATCATGTTTCTGTACTCAAAGAACAAGAACTTGTTTTAGTGCTAAAGTCGCATGACTGTTCTATACAAGTAAGTATACCTCCAGCGCAGTCTGATTGAAAAGGGTGATGAACTGAGCAGCCAGCAGCACAACCACTTCTTCTCTCAGGAACTCTGATACAAAGACAACAGCAGACAAAGCAAAGTTACAGGAAAACCAAACTTCAAGAACTTGGATATGCCTTTCTTCAAAAGCTATGACAAATATCAGTACTCAATGACCTATAAAGTGGTTAAGATCACTTTAAAAATTGCAAACTTTAAATCTGCAGCCATATATTGTTAAATAATGTTAATACTTATCCCTAGAGATCAAGCAAACATTTTTTGATACTTTACAGCAAATTAATTTAAGATTTATATTGAACAGATAAATAAAATCAATTATTTCAGCCAATTAAATACATACCCCCCATCAACCAGTTACCTTGGCATGTGCTGGAATTCCTGAAAGGACTGTGAAGCGCATGAGTTGGTGTTGCCACAGGAGATTCAACCGGCGAATGACTGTGTGAGTCATTGGATTCAGCCGATTTGTGGCTTCTGCACATGCTGGATGTCATCACAGAGCCGTAGGAGCCCACAAGCTCCTGGGAGGTCATTAGCGGCATGACCTCCTCCTCGACTTCTTCTTCGCCAAGACCATGTACGTTCTCTTCTCCACTGTGTTTTGAAACGCTAGAAGTCTTCCTTCTTTCCATAGGTGGCAAGTCCCAGTACATGAAGACCACTGCCAGTTGAAGGAGAATCCACAACAGAAACATAAACAGCTGAAATGAGCAGAAAAGAGGATTGTTAGTTCTTAGTCAGGCATCTGGGAGCTTGTGATCGGTTTACATTACAATTTAGATTTTTTTGTATCCTTACCCCCGGTGCAGTATATTTGTTGACAATAAAAGGACCAATACGGAAGTCACAGAGTCTCAGAAAGATGTTGAATGCAGGACCTAAGTAGAACCAACGTAACATTTTCACTTTGACAGATTCTGGTAAGTAACAGAAACTGACACCAGAAATATGAGAGGGATCAGATAAAACACTGTCCTTGATGTGATTTAAACGTTTTTTTTTAAGTTACAATAGAATTATCTTTTTATTAATATAATAGCAGAACACAGAAGCACAAACCAATTAGAAGGCCAGCCTGTCTACAAGCCATGACGGCAGCAAATACAGTGGCCCGGTCCTCTGAAGAAGTGCTTCTGGTCAGGAAGCCAAAAATTGATGAGCCAGCACCTGTACCAATGCCTGATGAAAAATTATTTAGAGAAAAACAAATTCTCATACTTTTGTGATTTGGTATAAGTTACAAATGAAAACACAAAATGTGCAATTTGATCTGAGGGGAAGTGCTCACATTACTAAGAATAGTTCAGTTTTTCCCCCCACTAAGAAAATCTAGAATCAAACCAGTGCAACTTGGCATATTACTATCCAACATTAAACTCATAAAATATAAAACACATACACTGAAAATGAACAAGTTATTGCTTAGAGTTTGTTCAAGTTCATTTAAAAAGTTTATTAGGGATCAATGGTAAAGTCTAAATATCCACAAAATATAAAATTTTTCTGGAGCCTATGCTGAGCTTCATTAGTAAAACATAACCAAAACAAAGCCAACATTATAGAAGCTTATAATGCTGACAAATTCCACCTAACACTGATTTTGGTATGACGTGTGGATGCATTCCATATAGCAAAACTTGACTGTGTCGTCTTCAGTAATTCAGAAGTTGACTTTATGATGTGCTCTGGATCACTAACTCCAGTTGCACTCGAGCATAAGGTCAGACATTGATGGTTGGACATTCTTCTTCAGTTTTTCCTACTACAGAGAGAAGTTTATGGTCCCCTCAATGACGGCTAATTGTTGAGGTCTTAAACCATCGAAAGAAGGCCCTCACTACTGCCAAATTTCTACTGAACAAAAAATTGGAAGTTCATGTTAAATTGCCTATATACATGTATGCTGATTTATCAGGTTTAGAAGACCCCAAAGCAATTAATTCACCCATTCATAGACATGCTGATGGTGGTAAGCCACATTATAGCACCAACTGCCCTTGGGCAATCCAACAGAAGAGTGGCTGCCTCTGACCACAACCAGCAGGCAAGGTGAGTGAAGCGTCTTTCCCAAGGACACAATGAATGTGGATGAAATGGAGGCTCAAACCAGCAACCTACCATTTACGGGACAAACTCCTACCACCACAGTGTCATAATTTAACAAGGGCTATGAGGACTTTTTTTTTTTTTTTCCCTACAAAGGGCCAGAATAAATTGAAGGTTTGTTTAGGTCTGTTCTCCAAATAAATTAAATCCCAAAAACTGAATTTTGTATTTACTTAGGTTATCACTTAGCCAAAGAGTTAAGGAAAAACATAAGGGGTAAAATACTTTTGCTTTTACACCCATTTACATGCCATTAAGGCCAATAACATAATAAGGCTGGTGGTAATGTTTACAAATTATGTCCATTACCTCATCTACAACCAGTGCTATAAATTTTCAACGGTTAATATCATCTGGTGGTTACATCATTGTACATTATAAAACTCTGATTTATAGCAGTGCTATTTTTTAAATAGGAATCATTGTGAAGGATGACTTACCAGCTAGCAGCCTACTTGACAGTAAAAGCCACTTTGAGTAGCCCATGAAGTACATAAAATTACCTGCAAAAGACACATGTTAGCAAATCATGTATGTAGTAGTTTTTTTTTTACAGAAAGGTTGGAGACAACTGAAGATAATATTTGTAGGCAAGAAAAGTGAGCATAATATGGGGAATAGAAGACTCACCAATTATCTCAAAAAGGTTACAAAGCAAAATGATTTTCTTTGTTGTCCCTGTCCGGTCAGACCAATATCCAAACAGTGGTCCAGACAAGAGCCCACTCAGACTGAATGCTGACATGGCCAAACCCAGGAAATAAGGGGCTGCCTCTAAAGTCTGCAAATACCTCCATATTGTGGGTAATATAACAGCTGAAAAGAGACAAGAAAACAGGTTTTTATATGTAAATATATACATTTTAATTTGACTTCCTGCTGTAAAAAGGCAAAGCATTTCATTTGATCAGCACAAAAGGAAGTATTGCTGGTTTTCAAAATATAACATTATAACTTGGATAGTTTGAAAGTGTTCTTTAAATTTGTAAAGTTAAACTTACAAATGTAAATGCTTATCTTGATAATCTTAAATAAATTATTAAACAAGCTTTACAGATACCTGCAGATCAATTTTCCCTTTAAAAAAAAAAAAAAAAAGACAGCAACAAAAAAAAATAAAAAAATAAAGTCACGTGTTAAAATTCAGTTTTGCTTTACTGAAAATTCACAGGAAAAAAAGAAAAAAAAAGTCTACATTTACCTCTATATTTTACTTGTACGTCCATTATTAAATATGAACTGAGGACTTTGAAATTGCTTATTCACTTTAAAGAGTTTCACGTTTCACAAAGACTAGACTAAAGTCCAGAGGTGTTATTTGAAACCTGCAACACAGCCATATTGATTCCATAACAAAAGTTTAGTAGCATCTGGTACAAAACATTTAACATTAGTGACATATTTTGTAAAGGTCAAGTAATATAGATGTATATAAAGTTATTTTACCAACTGTCAGATATTAGAAAATGTATTATTGAAATAGTTTTTTTTTTTTTTAGCCACAGGATTTGGGTATCTTTCTGTCTTTGACTCAACTGTGTGTAACAGCTGAAGCCAAATTGGGCCATGCAGCAAAACAATGTAGGACAGCAACAAAACTAGAAGGGCCTGACGGAAAAAGCAAGACGTCAAAGTGTTGCGATATACCAGGCAAAGTCCAGTGCTAAAACTTTAAGGCCTTGTGGTTGTTTTTCCTGCTTTTGTATCATGTTCCCACAAATTTTCCAGTTCCAAATTCAGAGTGAAGATTCTAGATCTTCCTAGGATTTTTTTGTAAACAATCCATACATTCGAGTACAAAACATTTTCTTCAAACATTACTTATCAGAAAACAAAAAAAATTGTGAAGTTTCCTGATTAAAAAAAAAACAAAAAAAAACAGGATTATCATGGGGGGGGGTGTCAATCTAGATATTTAGGGGCATCTTTACTCAATTCAACTCTGTTGAAAGTCCTTTTAAACTCATTTCTATTTGAAAGAGAATTTAAACTTGATCAGTTTGTGATGTCTTATACATTATTTTGTTTAAAAATATAAATAGGGGGTAGCATAAATAGGGAGTTGCATTTTTTAAGTCACAGCTCTGATTTAAATTCATAATCTATGAGAGTATGCAGGGTAAAAACAATATAAAGAACAATAATACATTTTTTGTTCATTTATTGGTTCGGATAAAAACTGTTAGCAAAATTTAACATATACCCAAGATGTGATATGGCAACCGAAGTTGGAGCATGGCATTTAAACTAAATGCATGATCAAATCCACTTCCATACCTTTCAAAACGGCATAGTCAACTAGCGTCTTTGCAGACTCTTTTAAAACACACACAAAACTCTAGTTAAAATAAATAGTGGTATATTCATGTTCAGACACTAATATCATTGCCCCTCTAATACAGAGTGTCAGTGAGCAGTTCAACATCTTACCATATTCCACACCGCTAAAAAGAAAGATGAGTCCAATGGTGGAGAATGTCAGTTTCTTTTTACGTTGATAGTCCATTGTGGATGACTTAATCTTCTTTCACTGATTTTTCAAGACATCATCGTCTCTACAAGAAGCTCTGCTGAAACAATCCTGAGTGCCGGGTGCTTCCAATTAGCGCCGACGGAGATGAGATCTTAAATCAGTCGGGAGTCGAAAGACAGGATGAAGAAAACCACTAAGAGCGCACTGTGCTTGCTTTTCTGAGCAGCTAATAAGCACAAAGTGACTTGAAAATTTTTTTGTAAAGTCTCAGAACAGATCCTGCTTACCGCAACCAATCCCTACAGCACTAAACGCGTATAAATCTGCCTTTGCGCGGATTACATCACTTCCGGTAGCCCAAAAATTAATGACGTCCCAAATTCTAACCTGAATCTTCATTCCTGTTTTCATAAATAAGTATTCATATGCATTCGGAATGCATTTGAATGGAGTCTCTGAAAGTCACCGTTGAAAAACTTGACAACAGACAAAATTCACCAATGTGAAAATGTTTTAGGTGTCAAACTCCAGTCCTGGAGGGCCACTGCCCTGCAACTTTTAAATGTGCCTCTGCTGCACCACACCTGAATAGAATAATTAGGTCTTTTTCAAGGCTCTGGAGAACTTATCTACACAAGAAGAAGGTAATTAAGCCATTTCATTCCAGTGTTTTATACCTGTGGCCCTTGAGGACTGGAGTTTGACACCCCTGTTTTAGCCTCTCTGTAATCTAATTAATTTTGTCATCACATTAGGCTCATCAGTCATTGTAATATTTTTGTTTCAAAAACTGTGCAGTAAATAACAGAAACAAAATACTATGGGATTTTTTTAAGGTGGCTGATATTAGTTCTTCCAGTGCTTAGCAAAAGTATTCCTGCTTTAACTTTTTCACATTTTATTTCATATATTTCTTTAGCGTAATATTGTGATCTTATATGACAGACCATTGCAAATTAATGCATGGCTGTGGAATGGAATGAAGATAAATGTTCTTCAAATAACAGTCTGAAAAGTGTGGTGTGCAAATTAATTCTGCCCCATTCAATCTGATGCCCCCCAAAAACATAAAGTGCTTTCAGAAGCAACCTAATTAGTAAATAAATTTAAATTGTGTGTAATTTATATTTTGTTGTTCTGTGTGGGTCTAAAATGTCTCTTAGGGAGTGGTTGTGCACAAACACCTTCATGAACACACCAAACAGGCGTGATATAAAGTTGTAAGGATGGATAGATCTAAATATGGATATAAAAGATATAAAAACCCTGTTAGAGACTTGAGGTGACTTTAAAAATATCCTCAAAACAACAAGTGTTGTAGGAAGGGTCTATCCACGCTACAATCTGTATCCAGACTTAATGCCAATTGAGAATAGCATTCAAATACAATATGTAGACCAGGGGTGTCAAACTCCAGTGCTCAAGGGCCACTGTCCTGCAGTTTTAAGATGTTCCACAGGTACAAAACACTGGAATGAAATGGCTTAATTACCTCCTTCTTGTGCAGATAAGTTCTCCAGAGCCTTGCTAATGACCGATTTATTCTATTCAGGTGTAGTGCAGCTGAGGCACAACTAAAAGTTGCAGGGCAGTGACCCTCCAGGACTGGAGTTTGACACCTGTGATGTAGACAACGCGAGATCCCCCCAAAACCAACTGCAGTTGAAATTACAGCCAAAAACGGTTCTTCTAATTAGGTTCTGGGGAACTAAATATAAATGCACTCCACACTTTTCAAAATTGTATACATGTGAGAAAAAAAAAGAGAAAAATGACATATCACTTTCTTGTTCTTTAAAATTATTAACTGCTTTGTGTGGGTCTCAATTGAAAGTACATTTACTGCTGTGAAACTAGAGATATGAATACTTTTGTAAAGCAATGTATTGGACCTATTTGAACACATTAGAGTAAATGCATTAAAATTTATGCGAGAAGCCAGTGTGAATTGGAGAATCTGATGTTGTGATTTATTAATTTCCATCTGAAAAATTAAAATATTTCTAATTAAAAAGATTGTTGTACATGATGTGCATGCAGGCCTGTTTTACAGCATCAGAAAATTCCATGTTAATTAAAGTTCTAATATCAGGAATGTGTGAGTCACTGGTAATTCTTCTCTATCCTGTGACAGTCATTACCACGGGCTTACACAGCTCTGTTTGTGCACAAAAGCTGCTTTTTCTTGCCTTTAATTTGATTTGCAGTCCCCAGCATCATAGAATTTCAGTTCGTCCCCATCTTGAATTTTTCATGGCCACATCACTTAATATTCAAAGTCGATCTTACAAACCTTTAAGTTGAGTGGTCTATATATGAAATAAAAAAAAATGGTTGTTGTGAAAATGTAACATCTGAAAATAAATTATGTAAATTTGAACTTAAATTATATAAACAGTCATCCCCTTGAACAAAACTTCAGAATTGGAGGAAGATGTCTCGGATAACATTTTTGATGTTTCATCTCACTATTACAGCAAGTCTCGCTGGTGTCATGCTGTTAAAAATCCAAATAAACATGATGTTTAAGGCGAATATCTGCAGTTTTTGAGATAAAAAAAAAAAAGAATAAACCCCACATTGGATCAAGATCCTTATGCAAATGTCTGGTACTTTGAATGTTTTTTTTAGTTACTACAAAAATCTCAATCCAGACCTGAAATCAAGACTGTGTACCCTGGTAAATGGCCAACAAGCCACAAAACAAAAACATTATCCAGGCTGATCATCTGCTAAACATTGTTTTTATAAAAGAAATATTTATTTACAATTGCTTGAGCATGAGATTGTATCTGTTCATTTTTGCCAAAGTCTTGAGTCTGTGCTATGTCTCTGTTGAAGCATTTTTATGAATAGAAAATATGTTTCCAAAAGTATTTTTCCAATAGAGTCCATGTTATCCTTCGGTAATTTGCTCCAGGCCTAGATATGTGAATTTCACTATGACTTCAAAGATAGATGACAACAGACTGCACTGAGTAGGTGGGCCAGTAGACCGGTGCTCAGAAGGCCAGCTTTTTCATAAGAAGGTAGACCCTGGAGTCCACTTCAAAGCCGTGAAGGTTGTTGGCGTCTCCCTGCAGCCTCATAAGCAGACCTCCATAAGACACATAGGCAGAGCTAAAAGTATAAGCACATCATACAATTACTTTTTTTGTCATAGACATATTTGCCATATTTTCATGCGGATTTCATGTTTTGTATTACACATAGTAAATAACAACTTCATTTGACTTAATGTCACTGTCACTCACTCATGCTGCACTACCAGTTTACTTACAGACGTGTCGCTGCTTCAGTTGATGTTTCATCGCCTTCAATCTTGTACACCTTTCCATACATCACATACTCAAACTGGTCTGCTCTACAAAATCAAATGTAACTCTGAGTACAAACTTCAAACTGCAAAAGCATGGTGTTGCTTGCTTACATTAACAAGCAGATATGTATGCGGTGGAAAATGCCTTACCGAGACGGACGATCATCTTGAGGGTTGTACTCTCCATCATCTGGTGTTCCATCCTCATATAATGTGCTGGCAATCACCAGTCTGAACTTGTCACCTTAATGACATAGAAAATGAAATGAGAGAATGATGACATTATAGTCTTGACAGATATCTTGACATAGGTTTACTCTGGATTCAATTTTTACACCGATGTTTTTTTTTAACACATCTAGTTTGAGCAATTGAGAAATCAGCCCATTGTACCTTTATTAAAAACCAATTGACATCAGATTAGGGCTGTTGTAAACGAATATTTTAGTAATCGAGTAATCTATCGATTATTCTTACGATTAATCGAGTAATCAGATAAAAAAAAATTATAAAATAAAATACTGGTAAATCTGGCATAACACCGGTGTTACTATCGGATATCAGTCCAACTTTTCATTTTTGAGCTTCCCTAACAGTTACTTTTCTGTAGTTTAGAAAACTAATCTGTAACAATAATATCTCACTTTCTAAGTTA
This sequence comes from Girardinus metallicus, assembly GCA_903067095.1. Taxonomy (NCBI): domain Eukaryota; kingdom Metazoa; phylum Chordata; class Actinopteri; order Cyprinodontiformes; family Poeciliidae; genus Girardinus; species Girardinus metallicus. The sequence continues at coordinate 83 of CAEGAE010015187.1, read as the reverse complement.
GCCTGAAGAAAAGTTATACAAAGATCTGAAATTCTATTCAATTTAATAATAAAGAGGCAGGATCACAAATACGCTTATAAAAA
>CAEGAE010015183.1:0-23020 GCA_903067095.1 Girardinus metallicus | reverse complement strand
TATATATATATATATATATATACATATATATATATATATGGACATTTCTTACCCTGAATTTCTGATTTACTGTTTTAAAGTACCAGCTGTCAGAAAAAATTAAGAAAAATTTGAAAAATTATTGAAAAATGAAACTAAACCATGCCTCCCTCTACACAGTTATCATCTTAATTGTGTATATATAACAAATAAAATCTCATTGGCATTTAATTAATAAGTTATCTGGCTTCAATGTGCAAAAATGTGAATGCATTAGTGAGATATGAATACTTCTGAAAAACGAAATAAATAAATATCTGTAAGGTAATGTTATAAATGATTTGAGTCAGTCATTGAATTATCTGACATAATTTTATATCTTTATTAAATTGTTTTATTTAAAATGTGGCCATTTAAAAACAAACTGTTCACTATTGGTGACATCAGAAGTGGAGAAATGTGAGCTAAATCATACAGTAGGATCCAAACCAGCAGGTGGCGGTGTTACAATCTGTACAACAAATATGAAAAGACACAGCGCAGGAATCAGGAAACTGGTAGTTGCATTTGGCGCAGCACTGTTGTGTTGGCGGTATAGATAAACTACATTTTCCTAACCAATATGTCCAAAAGACACCGTTTGGATTTGGGCGATGATTACTCCTCCAGCAAGAAGCGGTCTGACGGGTAGGTGAAGCTGCACAACATGTTTATCCCCTTGGAACAATGAGGCTACGAGCTAGACGTTAGCCGGTGCTAGTTCAGTAAGCTAAGTACCAGCCAAAAAGCCGAAACAAAAATAACCTCTGTTGTTAGCGATGTAGCTTATTTTGATTTGTTTCCTCTTCTCGGCACACGAGCGCTCCTCTGATACAGGGCTATAAGTGCTTGTTATTGCTTTAGACATATCTGAGAGCCAATGGAAGTCAGCTTATCTTGAGAAACGAATTATCAACGTTCTCTGCACGTGCGGGGCTAACGGTATTAGCCACATGCTAACATCTCATTCAGGACATCTTCAAAGTTGCGCAATTGGGATAGCCTTAGCTGCATTGTCAGAGATTGTGGTTTAATGCAACAACATTGATGCATATTTTAAAATATTAAGTATTATGTAATCTTTGAAGTTAGTAAGTTATGTATTGTTGCTTTGTACGCGATAAGTGTTTCCAGTGTTCAGTGCCATTCGCGCGTCTGTAGTAAGACATCAGTGCTATTTGAGTATCACTTCCCTAGGTACAAAGTTTTCTATTCTCACTCAACGCTTTTATTAACTACCTTGTAATTCTAGTCGAAAAGAAAGTTCAATACTTTGTTGTTACTTGTCTTGTTTGCATTCAGTTTTATTCGATTGCTTTTTATTGTTTTTGTTGTTGTACATTTTCACCTGTTATTTTAAGGTCGACTTTATGCGTAGTGATTGACTATTGTTTTGAAAGTATCGAAATGTTCTTTGACTTTATCTTCACATTTTAAAATGGTGTCACAATAGGATTCTGTTTTGGGCTGTATTACCATAAAACAAGAAGCGCATTGGTATCAATTGCAAGTGAATGTTTGACATAGAAATTAAAATTCCAGTTTGGAGAAAAACCAGAACGGAATTACTTGTAAATGCAGGAATACATTATTAGCTTGAGTACCAAAACGGCCCATTCCTTCTAGTTTTTTTTTTTTTTTTTTTTTTTTTTTTACCATTAGCCACAGCAAAGTCAATGCTGTCCACTTCAGTTCCTACAAGGGTTCTTGAAATGTTGGCCACTGCTCTTCCCTTTGCAAATCTCTTTGACTGCATGGGCCTATTAGCTCTCTAATATTCATATTCACCCCTGTATTTCCCTCTAAAGAAATACAAGTTACAACTATGGTTGTAAAAACCGTAAATAGCAATTCCTTAGTAACTTTTAGACCAGTGGTGCATGCTATCACTTCAATACTTGTATGGGAGTTTCAGTAACTTGAATCTGAATAATCTTTTACCCAAGTCTGTCTCTATTGTACCTTTATTCTCTTTAGTCTGGCAACCTAACCTTCTCTAGAGCAGATTAAATGTCCTTATATGTCAAAAAGATTCCCCTGAAGCGATTGGTTCTTTTGCGATGTAAAGAAACCGCAACAAAATATGATGGAATGCAGAGTGAGCCTCCTGTCTCTCTTTTCAATCATTCTTATTTTTTTTGCTTTTTTCATATCTTTATGGTTTTCTGTATATTTGATGTTGCAGTAAGATTTCTATTTTATTTTTATTATGTAAGTGGATCTTGGGGCTTTCCCTTTGTCTACGGCTGAGCTGCTGATACACTTGAATCTCCTCAATAAGGACGGATATTATTATTCTATTCCTAAAGTTTGCTTTGCACAAGTTCAAAACAGACATAAACTCAGAAAAAAATTGTCTAACTAATAAATTCAACAGTTGTAGAGGTTCTGAAATTGGCAAAACACAATAATGCCATAAAGGGGATCTGGGTGAAGGATAATCTCCAGAAATCAAGCTGAATTTAAAAGTGAAAGTTTATTGTTCTTTAGGTTTTGCTCTAATTTTAACATGTGATGAGCCAGTGCTCATAATTGAACAGAAATTGTGCAGTGGTAATTGAGGCTGTTTGCAGTGTTATGATGTCCTTGTTTAATTAGCTTATCAGGAATGTTTTTGTTCAGTCAGTGAAAGTTGTGGCCTCATTTCCTCTTTCTGTGGTTATGGGTCAGAAATATCAGCTTTGAAATCTTCTGATTTAGTAATATTTCTCAGTTTAAAATGAGTCTCCTTTGGATAGAGTCTCGTTTCATTAACAGGCTTTGGCGTTACTGAATGCAGTACTTAAATGCTCATCTGTCACATGAGCTCGATTATGTAAAGTAATAAGTATTCATGCTTTATACATCTGTTATTCAGGAGGCCTTTATATATTGATGTGTTGTTAGTGCGTTGTATTTCTATTGTGGAAGATTTTAAATATTTTCACAGAAAACATTGATGGAGACCACTTGTGTAAACTGAAATGTGTATTGATCATACTTGATTGTATTATGAAATTGTTGCTGATGATTTTTATTCTCAAAGGAGAGACAGAGACCGCGACAGAGACCGTGAGGACCGTTCCAGGGACAGGGATCGAGACAGAGATCGCGACAGGGACAGAGACCGGGACAGGGACTCCAAGCTGTCGGCAGCTCCCTCTAACAGCATGCCGTCGATGTCGAGCATACCTCCTATCAAGCAGATGAACATGCACCAGCAGATTAACCCATTCACCAATCTGCCACACACGCCGCGCTACTACGAGATCCTGAAGAAAAGGCTACAGCTTCCGGTGTGGGAGTACAAAGACAGCTTCAGCGATATCATTACACGCCATCAGAGCTTTGTCCTTGTTGGAGAGACTGGCTCTGGAAAAACAACACAGGTATGATATTCCTAGAGATCCAGCGTAATCCAGTTTAAGAAACAGCTGGGAAAATCTAGAAATGAAGAGTTAAATGGAAGATTTGAAAGAATCCTTTATGAAATAATAATATTCAAAGTTTCCTAAATTGTTGCCTTTATTTCAATCTTCAGATTCCTCAGTGGTGTGTGGACATGGTGAGGGCCTTGCCTGGTCCTAAGCGGGCCGTAGCTTGTACTCAGCCGAGGAGAGTGGCTGCCATGAGTGTGGCTCAAAGGGTTGCAGACGAAATGGATGTCATGCTTGGACAGGAAGTCGGCTACTCCATCAGATTTGAGGACTGCAGCTCTGCCAAGACTATATTAAAGTAAGGGCTGCTTTTCTGAAGAGGGTTTTTTTTAGTTCAAAGATGTTATTCCACAACAATCAGAATTGGTCTTGCATCAGAAATGTGCAGTTTATTAAAACATTGTTATTTCTGCAGATACATGACAGATGGTATGCTACTGAGAGAGGCTATGAATGACCCTCTGCTGGAGCGATATGGTGTGATCATTCTGGATGAGGCCCACGAGCGAACTCTGGCCACAGACATCCTGATGGGCGTGTTAAAGGAAGTGGTTCGCCAAAGACAGGATCTGAAGGTGTTTATTTTTTTTTATTATATATATTTTAATATTTTTTTGATTATTATTGTTTTTCAGTAACAATAACACCATTGTTTAAGACATCTAAGATTTGTAATGGAGATCTTAATGTTGGTTTTGGTAATGTTTTGACATTCCAATAACATTTTAGCTAATTCTGAAGTCTCGTTTAGAATGTATAGCTTCCAAAATGGTTTTTCCTAATATTTGTGTCAACAAAAATTGACTGTTTATATTGTGATGTCACACCACTGAATACAGAGAGTGGACATCAATATAAGTTTTACTGACATTTTAGAAAAGGCAGAATTAAGCCTGTAGCAACATGCAGTTATAATCAATTATTTGCATGATAAATTAAAATGAGCAAAAAATTTCCATTCTGATTAATATTTTTTGAAGGGCAAATTTGTTTATAGAGACATCATAATAATTTTTATATGGTTTTGCTTATAAGTGGTTTTCATTTTTTTATTTTGGATATTTAAAATATCAATTACACTGAGAAGTGTTTTCTGCAAAATTAAAGTCTGTTTGATCTTTGAGTGAGCAAACTTGCATCTTAATGAGCTGTCAGCATGATTAGCATAGTTAGCATTACATCCCAGGCATATAAACTTAAATTTCAAATATTTATTCAGTTCTAAAAAAGCAGTATTATTTAAATTTATTTACTAATTTTGTTAATATAATAATAATCTTCATGTAATCAAGTGTGTCCAATTGAAATCAAAAGATCTCTTTTGCAAGAGAGACCTGGTCAGGATGCAGAAATAAAAAAAACAGTGTTACAACATTATTATTAGTTTTTGTTTTGTTTTAGAGAGGGTGAGTAGTATGATGCATTGTAGTTGCCTTCTCTGATTAAAAAAAAAAAAAAAAAAATCAAATTTGAGTTTACAAACAACTTGCTAATTGCTAATCAGGACCTGTCCAGATAAAAATCCTCCTGTTCCGGTCATCAGTTTTCTTTGGCGCATTTATAGTTTATTGAAACATCAACATATAATAATTATTGTGTTACAAAGTCAACAAATGCAGAGTTTCTTCACAAAGTTGTTCTATAAAGTGCTGACTACTTTTTTTTTCCAAGTGTGAGAAAAGTAGCAGCAACGACACCAGCTTGTCAAGTTGCCCCATGTGAAACAAGCCCTTCTTCAATGGTTACTACAGGATATTCATCTAATGTTCTGTTGACATTAAAGTCTCTGAGCTCACGTAGCTTCATAATTATAATCATAATTTTTAAATAAGAACAGTGATCATATTGTTCTCTGCACAGGTAATTGTGATGAGTGCCACCCTGGATGCAGGAAAGTTCCAAGTGTACTTCGACAGCTGCCCTCTGCTGACCATTCCTGGACGCACACATCCTGTAGAGATCTTCTACACCCCTGAACCGGAGCGGGACTACCTGGAGGCAGCTATTCGTACCGTCATTCAGATTCACATGTGTGAAGAGGATGAAGGTGACGTCCTTCTGTTCCTCACTGGTCAAGAGGTAATGCTTACAATACTTTCAAGTACGTTATTCAACAGCATTGTTTGTCCTGAATGAGGAAGACTAGTCATTGTCCTTTCTTTCAGGAAATTGATGAAGCCTGTAAGAGAATCAAACGAGAAGTTGACGACCTTGGCCCTGAAGTCGGAGACATCAAAATCATTCCACTGTATTCCACGTTGCCCCCGCAGCAGCAGCAGAGGATCTTTGAGCCGCCTCCTCCAAGAAAGCCAAACGGTGCTATAGGGAGAAAGGTTTGCTGGCAAAAATGGATCATGCTAAATGGCTCCCACTGTTTACATTCATGAATGAATATTTAAGCTTTTGCTTTCCCCTTCAGGTTGTTGTGTCAACAAATATCGCTGAGACGTCGCTAACAATTGATGGTGTCGTGTTTGTCATTGACCCCGGATTTGCCAAACAGAAGGTAAGTTAAAAGGAGCCCTGTTTATTCTATATACAGTACTTTGTAAAAGTGGTCAAACGAGACCAAAATTGCACTTTTTGACCAACATGCATAGACAGACCACGTCCACGTTGTAACATGGAGGTAGCAGCATCGTGCTGCGGGGTGGTTTTTGTCAGCGTGGCATTGTGAATTGCTTAATTTGGTATTATTCAATATTCTGAAATAGTTTTTCTAAGTTTACTGGTGTGGGTTTGGTTTATCTGTTTTTTTGTCCCACTGTACGTGCAGCTTTAAACTGTACAGATGTTACATACTTTATAATATGTGTCTAGGTGTACAATCCCCGCATCAGAGTTGAGTCTCTGCTAGTCACAGCCATCAGTAAAGCTTCGGCACAGCAGAGGGCAGGAAGAGCCGGCAGAACACGTCCAGGGAAATGTTTCCGCCTCTATACAGAGAAGGCCTATAAAACAGAGATGCAGGTGAGTCAGTGTGAAAGTGGGAAGTTGGTTTATGCTCTTCCTGCTTTCCCTGTCTGTTTGATATTGTATTTTTTTTTTTAGTATCATAAATGGACAAGATAAACTTATCATTAAATTTATGCTTTTCCAGGATAATACATACCCAGAGATTCTTCGGTCCAATTTGGGATCAGTTGTGCTGCAATTGAAGAAGTTGGGCATTGATGACCTTGTCCACTTTGACTTCATGGACCCTCCAGGTGAGTAATGGTTGATTCTGAAGAAAAGTCATGTTCACCAGTTGACTTGCGGATCCTGAACACCCTTCACTCTCCACCAATGCAGCTCCTGAAACGCTAATGAGGGCTCTCGAGCTGCTCAATTATCTAGCCGCTCTCAACGATGATGGTGACCTGACTGAACTTGGCTCCATGATGGCAGAATTCCCGCTGGACCCTCAGCTGGCCAAGATGGTCATAGCAAGCTGCGAGTTTAACTGCTCCAATGAGATCCTCTCCATCACTGCCATGCTGTCAGGTAATGCCCAGGACTGGGCTGACACCTTCTAGCCTTTAAAGGCCAAGCTTCTTAAGGAAAACACTCGTTTGAAATAGCCAGCCATTTTATTTCTTCGCATTATCTTAATAGGTTTGACTCCAATCTTTAACTTTATACCAGTTAAAGACTGGTCGACGATTATTATAAAATGATTATGACGAAGTACGGGTCAATCGGAATTTCAGGGTATACCAAGGTTTTAATAAGTTTGTTCAAAACCTCATACTTTCTGGCATCCACTGCTAACGTTGAAATCCTTTATGAATGTAATTCCAGAGAAAGTGAGTAACATAGAGCAACTCACTACTGCTAAAATATTTCTGGTCCTGAAGATCATTGGCTATTGTGGCTTCGAAGCTAAGCGAAAATTATAGAAATAAAGTAATTCATTCAACACTCCAACCTGCCAAAACAATAAGCTTACAACATGATATGATGGTGACATAATAAATAACACATGGTCCAGTTGGGCTAATAAAAAAAAAAAATCATGCAATGGAAATTGTTATTGGTAAGAAATCAAAGCCATTATGATAAATTTCCATTTTCTCCCAATCTTCTTCTTTTCATCTCTGCTTCCAACAATCTTTGGGACTTTTAGCATCTTGGGCAAAGTAATCTGAGTCAGGCATGTGCAGCTACTACAGTTGGGTCATCCAACACCTTGAATATATTTTTGGCATACACAGCGTTCTGTTTTTATTTTGAATATTTTAGCAAACACTTGTTGCCTTTCAAACGGTTCTTCACGGTGTTGTATGCAGTAGTTTTAAGATGGTGATATATTTTTTTTATGTTTTGCAGCCTTATTGTTCACCTTATTTTTAAAACAACATCTAAGGCATCCTGAAGCTTATTTATAACATAAGGCAAAGTTACTTTGAAAAGTCATAATTACTAGTTTACTAAAATATTGAACATCATAAAATTTACATGACTTAAATACACTACTGCTGTTAAAATTAAAGTATATGCTAGTGAAAGTGATGGACACGGTCTTTAAATTTTAGGTTTTGTTTACCTACTTGAAGCCTTGTGTAAACAGCCTGTGGATAGGGCAGGCACCACTTATGTTATTTCAGATTTTGCTTAATGCTTTTGAATTATTCCAAAGTATATAACTAAATATACTACTGTTTGTCAGTTTGTCAATGTCATATGTAGTTAAGAAGAGGATGCTACATGTTTAAAAGTAAAACCTAGAAATCCTGCATAAATCAAACATTGCTGGTGTTTCTAACACTTTATAGTTGTGTGAAAACTCTTGTTTTACAGATGTGGTTAAATGACCCTCCCCCCCCCACTCTCTACGAGCTTATAGGCATTACTGTTGGAAATGACCTTGAGAAAAGCCTGCAGATCCCCCTTTGATAGAGTGTGGTCCTGCCCTGTTCCAACGCAGTGTCAAGTGCCCTAGCATCATAGGCTTTGCTCCATTTTTCTGTGAATGTTTGACTCATCCCTATGGGCGGCTTTGTTGGGGCCCATACCAACCTTGTTTAGTCCCACAGTGTTTTGTCCGTCCCACGGAGGCTAAGAAGGCAGCGGACGAGTCCAAGATGAGATTTGCTCACATTGACGGAGACCACTTGACGCTGCTCAACGTCTACCACGCCTTCAAACAAAGTGAGTGTCAAGCCTTGAGTTCCACCTTGTTAGTTAGGATGCTTTTCTTTCTTCTTGCTCTATTTAAGTGATCCCCAGAAAATACAGAAGCTGCAAGAAACGTTTCAGCCCCATTTGATGATAGAAGACTCGGATCAAAGCATGTCAGAAAACATTTGGATATTAACAAAAATGTCAATTTTCTTTTTAAAATCATCTTCTAAAAACTGTAGATGTGAAATCTTGATGGAGATGTTGCTGTTTATTTAGTCCTAATTTCTCAGCTTCAGTTGGAGATGAGATGAACAGTAAGAATCTTAACTCTAACTTTTAGCTTTTATCAACTGTATGGTTTTATGATAACATTACACTTGAGTTAAAAATATTAGATTTTAATGTACCTACTTGGGTTGCATTAAATAGTTTTCCTCTCTACCTCTTACCTCACTATTAATATCAGTCTTAGCTTTCACTGTTGACTTCACTCCCAATACAGTTGCAGTTGTTAAACTGGACTTGGAGCTTATGTTACAGTTCTATAAATGCTACAACAAACCTTTTTGTTTTAACATATTTTATTGAGCAATTTCCACGCTTCCAAAACTGATATATATATATATATATATATATATATATATATACACACACACACACCTGAATCACTTCATCTATTGACATTCAAAACACAAAATTTGTCTCCCTCTTGTGGTTGTTATGAACATCTGGTAATTTATTTTGTTTTGTTAAATGTACAATTGGCATTGATTTGCCATTGATTTTATCACATAAACCAAATTATTTAGAGATAGAAGTCTTAAAAAAACATTATCAAAGGGCCTAATGCGGCTGCAGTCTGAAATATTTTGATATGATGCTATTTTTGAGAGTTTTTCCCCTGTGTCGGTTGGGTGGTCATATATTGTTATCTGTTGGATTGAAACTACTTTCTATGGAGTATAATTTGTTATGATTAAAATTGGTTACATTTAGCTGTTAAATAAAATGAAAGTTTACACACCAGAGTTTGTATTAAAGTTCTGAGATCAAACATCATATTCCAAAAGTGGAATCAACAAGTCGGAGCCGGAAGAAAACTATAAATCTGAAACCTCTATCCATGTAAATCCAGTTTTGTTTGCTCTGTGGCAGCATTAAATGTTTAAGGTAGTTGGGGAATTTTCATCATTATTATTATTATTATTATTATTATTATTATTCAGTCAAGAGAGCAAAAATGACAGTATGGTAGCCTCAGTTGGACAACTGTTGTAACTAACAAATAAACATCCACTAGTTTCTCACAAACATAACTGCTCATGTACTGATCCAAACAGGACACACGTCTCATGGAGACAAGGAATTAAACCGTTCATATTCTTACTATAAAGTTTCCCCATCCCTAATTTATAGGTAAAGTTACAACATCCCAGCTTGACTATAAAACAATGCTACATTTAAAGCTTAAAAGTTTTGAAAGGTAATTATCTTGACTCAAATCCTTCTTTTTTTCCAGACCATGAAGCTAACCAGTGGTGTTATGACAACTTTGTCAACTACCGCTCGCTGATGTCTGCTGACAATGTACGTCAACAGCTATCCAGGATCATGGATCGCTTCAGTCTGCCTCGGCGTAGCACAGAGTTTACCAGCAGAGATTACTACATCAATATCCGACGAGCGCTCTGCACAGGCTTCTTCATGCAGGTCAGCTATTAGTGTAAAAACTTCATTAGAGACGTTGATGCATACAACTTTTGGTCTTTGTTATTTTTTAAAGATTGTAATATTAATAGTACTTGTCCTTCTTTCAGGTGGCTCATTTGGAGCGCACAGGCCATTACCTCACAGTGAAAGACAACCAGGTGGTTCAGCTGCACCCATCCACAGTCCTGGACCACAAACCTGAGTGGGTGCTCTACAATGAATTTGTTCTCACCACCAAGAACTACATCCGCACTTGCACAGACATCAAACCAGAGTGGTATGTGCACTGACACTTATGTTTATTATGAATGCCTGTAAGGTTAACCGCAATGAATGAGTTTAAATTGTCATCTTACTGATGGGATTATTAATGTTTTCCTCTTTGTTACAGGTTGGTGAAGATTGCACCCCAGTACTATGACATGAGTAACTTTCCACAATGTGAAGCTAAAAGACAGCTGGAGCGAATTGTTGCCAAACTAGAGAGCAAAGAGTACACCCAGTACTGAATATAGTCGAAGTATCCTGGAAAACAACCTGCATACTGTAGTTTTAGATCTTTCTGTATCATTGTACTTTAATGTTCAAACATTGGCTTTTTGATTTTTAGTATTTGTTTGCTTATTTTTGTTTTCCCATCAATGTCGGTTCTGTAAGTAGGTGTAATGACATGAAATATCAGCAGCAGTCGTTAGATCCAGCTTAATATGATTTTCAAAAGAAATTATCTGGAGCAGGTCTTGTAGATGTGGCTGAATTTAATTCAGGAGCCTTTGGAGCCATAACAAAGATCTGTGCTTGCTTTGTTTCTTAAATAAACGAGCTTTGACTTTAATTTTGTGGATACATTTTTTTATGTTGCTGGCATTATCTACTACATACCAAGCAAAACCTATTTTTAATCTTAAAATGTCAATTTTTCAAAATAAAACATATCACCAATCAATTGCAAACAAATTTGCACAAATCAAGTTGTCAAAATTGAGTTTGCATTTTCCATGAAAATATTTACGCTTTCTGATTAGTGTTAAACGGCGTTCCTTCAATGTCTTCAATTGTCTCTGGCAGACACCTGTTGCGTGTTTCTGCCAAAGTCCTTGCCACCAGTCCTCCCAGTATAGCTGTTGAGCACAAGACCACCTGCGGAAGTTCCTTCCAAACCTCATCTAGTAACAGCAACAGAGGAGACACGGCAACACCAAACCGAGCCATAAAGGAGTTGTAGCCCATTCCATTTTGCCTACAACAGAGACAGAAGTACAACTGTTAAGGAGAGACTTTATAGGCTCAAGAGATTATTTTGTAGGAACAAATGGTTCAAGTCCCCTTTGTTTAATGAGATGTATAAAAATCCTCAAAGCTACAGTCAAACTAGTTCCTCTACTATCTAAAAGCTTTTTATGTGAATCTAGCCATAAAGAAATGAAGTGCTACTTGTTGGGATAAAAAATAAAATTACAATTTAATTGTGTGAATGCATCTTCAAAGTCAATGCTCTTTAAGCAGTCTGAATGCCTGTAAGCTAACGTATTAGCAGAAAAACCACATAAATACAGCAGGTTTGAGTTTCCCTGCCTTGTCAGCACCTTCCAAGGTTTTATTCCAAAATGAGCTAATCTTCATTTGTGCGGATGGAGCATCTGCATGGTTTACCATAAGATTAAGTAACTCAACATACATGCATTTTAGATTTATAATATCAGGAAAGTGCCCACGGCAGTTCATTGTTTTAAATCATGTATTTTCACATGTCATTGAAAACCAAAGCAGCTACATTACTGTATGATGAAGTTATCCATAAAGGTCAGAGATACTCATTTCCATTACCTAACTACAGTTGGATACAGCTCTGCACTGTACAGCACAATCGTTCCAAAGGAAGCTGAAGAAAACCCCTTGCCAACAACAGCAACAACTGTTCTGGCCACAGACATATCTGCGAAGAAAGGGGTGTTAACTTTTTTTTCTAGATGTAGTAAAAATTAATTGTTTTTTTTTTTACATGATGATAATTTCTTAAGCAGTTAGTCACCTACCTTTTGGCATGACAATGTTGATTCCAAGACAGAGCGCAGATAACAACAAAGCTCCCACCTCAGTGCTGCGCCTGCCAATTTTATCCAGTAAATAGTAAACTGATAGTTTGGCTGGCAACTCAATTACACCATAGGTAAATTGAGTAAGGTAGATATTCAAGCCAAAGCCTGTGATGTTGAAGCTGATGCCGTAAAATGTTGTTGCAATACAAAACCTGTGGGTACAGAAGTATTCAGATACAAAAAAATATATAATTAACATTTTATACTAATAAGTTATTTTGACCTGGCAATAATAAGACAATAGCACGGGTTGCACAAACCATAAGAAGCCAGTTTGCAGAGCTAGTTTCCTCATCTTGGGTGTTCGAATCAAGTCGAGGTACGTATAAGTTCGTTCTCTTGCCCCCTTGTCTACAATTGTGGATAATGTCTGAAAAATGTCATTTATTTTTTAAAAGTCTGGTCACTAAAATACAAATAGTCTAAAATTAAGGCTAAGCTTTCAGTTCTGCTGAATACAACCTCTGCTTTTAGTGTGTGAATGAAATCTTCTCTTTGATTTATCTTGGCACATTTCTTCAGGTATGTCTGAGCCTGCTCCAGTTTTCCATTGGCAATGAGCCACCTCGCTGAGTCAGGCATCCACCTGAGTTTAGCAAAAGAAATGGTTTTTAATCCATATATTCCTATAGGAAATCAAACTTTGATCACTCCATCGCCCAAGATGGAACAATTGTCTTAAACATTTTATGAACTGACATTTTCCATTAGTACAAAGTTTAATATTATAAAGACACATTGACTTAACACATTTGACATCAAAACCTTGACTGAATTTGTAATTTATTTCCACCATGACAGAATACAATGTTGTATTTATGGGAAACCATCAAGTCATACCTCCAAGTGATGATGGCCAAGATTAAAGGCGATGTAACACTTAGAATGAGCCAACGCCAGTCAGTCACAAAGTAAGCAATTGCTGAAAATATTACGTTGCCAAATGTCCAGGATAAACTATCGATGACTCCAACCAGTTTCCTGTGCTCAACATCCACCCACTCCACGCCTGCAAGGAAATATCACATTTTTCAAGATGATCAAACTGAGTTCATTATATAAACACACCTTCCTCATAACCATCCCTGAAGCTGCCCAGTTCTTTCCCGGTTAGCTCAGCATAATCACAGATTAATTACAGAGAGCGGATGAGACGATGACAATGCCAGTGATGCAGAACCCAGTGAAGAACCTCAACACAGCAAACATTACATAGGTCGTAGAAAAGGCGCTCGCTACAGCAAACAGCATGCCAGATACATATGACACCAAGAGCATGATCCTGCGGCCAAACCTGTGGAGAGTAGTAGTGAAACAATTTAACAGCATGAAGCTAAATATATATATATATAAAAAATACACATATACATATATACAACTCTTAGTTTAATTACTATTAAACTAAGAGTTTAATAGTAATTAAACTGCAAAACTGTAATACCTGTCACTTAGACTTCCAAAGGCTATGGCTCCAAACATTACTCCAACAAAGAAGATGGTGGCTGTTGCTTTGTTTTTACCTCTTCTGTCACACACAAGGTCCCACTTCATGTAACAAGAGTAGAAAGGCACGTTCCCTCCAAGAATTAGTCTTCTTTTAGGAAAATGTCAATTTTAATATCAAAGTTTATCTACATAAAGAAAGAAAAGTCAGCAGGATTACCTCTGAGGTTATTGTTGATTTGAAGGTTGTGTTGTCATACACCCATCCATTCTGGCACGGCACAGTGGACGCATCAGTAACATCAGAAGAGTTGAGCAACAGGTAATACTGAGGCTTCGCAAACATCCTACAGGAGCTGGGACTCCCATCTGTCTCAGCTGGGATACTCACAGTAATTCTTTCTGCCTGAGATAAATTCAGAAAATCATTTAGCGAGCTGATGTCACAGTGGTGAGCTGGTATTGCTGCGACAAAATTATTCAGCATGAAGTGGCAAGGAAGCGTGAAGCGACCCAGGAAGTTGATTGCAATAATCATTATCTGAAATTTTCCAAATCCATTAATATCAGCAAGAACATTCTCAAACTTCATTGTTGCGTCTTTCTGCAGTGCGATGGGTCTTCACGCAAGATCAATAAAGAAAGTAGATGAACCTGTCTAGCTCCTGTGCCTGTATACTAATCTTATAGCAATCCACTAATCTTTTAAATCTCTGCCAAGCGAGTACGACCTTTGGCATTTGGTGAAACAACTCACTGCAAGAGAACAGGTGAAGTGAGTGAATGTTTTACTTTACCAGCTTGGTGCCAACATTCCGTTAAGTAAGAAGAGCATGCAGTTATCTTATGAAGGCACTTATTTTGAAAGAAAAATTGGACCACCGCTTTTGCTGTTGATTTGTTCATAAACTTTGTAGATCAGATGAAACATATAACCGTTTTTATCAGAAACTGAAGATTCTGGAATATTGAAGGTAAACTCTCAGTGGCCACTTTAATAAGTAGAAATCACTAGCAGTAGGTTAAACTTTTGTCTTCAGAATTGTGCTAATGTTTTGTTGCATAGATTCAACAACAATGTGGTGGAATATTTTTCTTACAATTTTTGCACAATATTAACTTGATAGATGTGGAGTTGCTGCTGATTTGTTGACTCTAGCTCAGAGGGGAACAGTGAAATCTTCTAGTTCAAAAAACAAAAAAAGTAGAAAAACCTTCCCAGAAGATGGGTGCACTGAGGTCAGAAAGGGATGGAGTAGCAACAAAACTCAAAAAGTAGGCCGGGGTGTTTAAACAAGAGCTACAAATTGTGCTAAGAATCAGTATACCGTTACACCATCACTCCCTACTTATGCCAAAATCTGACCACAACCTCTTGAAGTTGGAATCAATACTCGTTGGACTATAAATGTTTTTCCTAGTTGTTTTTGTCCAATTTTGTTAAGCCTGTGTTTTGAAATGACAATATTTTCAAGATTAAACAAATCTGCTTTTTCTTTCCTGACCTTGCCATTAACTCTGACACTAATCTTCATTTGATAAAAGTTTAGATGCTCATAGACCTTTGAATGGAAGGTATTTACTTGACCTCTTACTTACCCCTACAGTGCTGATACAAAGCAGGTCCCCAGCTTTGAAAAACACTGCAGAGCACATATCAAAAAAGTTATTTCACCTCATATTCATAAATGGCTCGGTATTTAGTGAGCTTTTTATGTTTACATTTTTAGAGACATGCAGGTTTTTGATGGTTAAGTCTTTCCCCTTTAAAGACTGATGAGAGATTGTAGTTGGAACTATCTTCCTCCTGTTTATCTCCATACCCAAACTGGCATCATGCTGTTTACTGGTTATTAAGACAGGAAGCTGAGCTGTTGCACTGCACCTCTGCCTATTTAAATCTATTTGAATATCAAAGTTTAATTTTTCAGTTTTTAAATGTCAAATTTCTTGTTATTATCCATGGTGTTTACAGTTAATGTCAGGCCTTTAAAAGTGACAGTGTGTAATGTTTTATGATTGTATGATGTTTGATGAAGAAACTTTGAGTTTGTAAGTGCACAAATTTGTGGGGCTATTTAAACAAGTCATTGCTTAAGTTTTAAACACCAACATGTCTTACTTACTTGTCCTGATTAGACTTAATTAAATTTTTTAAATTGTTTTTTTTAATAGTTTTATCTCACATTTCTTTCATATTTTCTTTTATGAAAATTTGAATTCATCCTAAAATCTAAATTTATTTAAAAACATTGTTTGAGCATGAAATTAGGATATTAAACACACAATACAGAACAGTCAACTGTTAAATTTAGTCTTTAATAAGATCTGCATAATGTGCCATTACAAAGCACATTAATATTATTTCTGTTGTATGTTTAGTCTACTCACCTAAAAAGACAGTCGTATTTATGCCAGTGTAAGCTACACATAAAAAAGACAAAGCAGCACTTTTGAGCAGTTAATTGTTTAAAAACACATTTCTTTATCTTGGTTGCAAACTCTATGTTTTCAGATCTGTACAGGATTCTGATGAGTCATGCTCATACAGCACATCAGTAGATTTACAAGAACATGTTGAATATTACCTGGCTTTACTGATTTATGTATAACTGAGCAGTTGTTGGCCTAATACCTATAATTTATAATTTTGTAAGCTGCATCTCTAACAATCTACACAATCCAGTTTAACAGAACTACTTAAAAACTTAAAGCCTCTTTTCTTATGCCTCTTTGTTGATCTATAAAAAATCTAAATCTGTATTTCCCTAACAATTCAGGTTATTTTTCACGGTATTCTATGATTGAATTCCAACGCGTGAAACGGCAAGCCCAAAACATTTTCATGTTTAAACCACTCATAAACTGTTCTTGTGTTTGTTGTAAGCAAAACTAATAGACACCCTGACAATGCTCATCAAATGCAAGTTTAATATCAGGAGACTTTTTATTCATTGCAAACCTAATTGGACTTTAACTTTGTGTGTTAAAACATCACCAGGAGAGACACTGGCTCAGGGCTCCACTCTGCCGTGTTGCAGGCAGCGTTTGATGCAGGGCCATCATCATATATTTTTGGTAAATTGACATAAGTATTATAGAGTCATATTAAAGCATGGAGTAAACTTGTGAACATTAGCTTAGCGCTTCAGCATCAAAGCATCTACAGCAGCAAAATATGACTCAGCTGAAAAATGGCTGCATGTGTCAAGCCCTGAGTGATCTGATTTTGTCTGGACAGGGCTATATGCACGCGACGTAGGGACTAATTATTTTCCCATCAGGAGACTGCAGCAGTCTCAATGTTGTCAGTGAATAAGTTTAGGAGGACACAGTCACAATACTAATGTACACCACTTAATGTGTCATTTTATTTTAAAGTTATAGATTCTTCAAGGATATACATGACAATTACTTAATTTTAGCATCGGACTGAGATATACTTAACTGTCTCTAATCAGTGTCTGACACAAATAAGTTCTGCTCAAGACATCAAAGCATTTCATCAAACTACAGAGTAGTGTTAGCATAGCAGATTAACATTGTAGACAATTCTTCTCCAGTGGAAATCGACCATTTTGTTTTTCATGCCCACAAGCAGTCACAGAGTCGCTTTCTCATCAGATGTCGGTAATGATTGTCTTCTGCAAAACAAAATATGTTCTCATAAAGCTTCCAATTTTAGGTTTTGCTAAAAACAGACAGTTTTATTGTATTTTACCTTGTCTGTTCAACGTCTTCGATGGTCTCTGGGAGACGGACGTTTAGTGTCTCAGGTAGAAAAGAAGCTGACAGAGTTGCAACGCAAGCCACCAAGGTAAAAATTATATTTGGTAGGTAAGACCAGATGTCCTCAAGAATCATCACCAGGGGCGATAGAGACACACCAGTGCGAGCAGTGAAAGAACTGAAACCAAGTCCGTTTTGCCTGTATAACCCAACAGAGAATAATTTTAAGTCCTTATTTCCAGATATTGTTCTTGTTATTATTGTTTTTATGAGAAAAACATGCTTGCAAATCTGTTTTTTTTTATACTAAAATGTGTTTGACTAGACAAAAAGAGGTAAAATGTTTTCAGACCTCATGACAGTCGGATAAAGCTCTATTGTGTACAGGAACACAGTTATAAAAGCTGCTTCTGCAAACATCTTGCCTGAAGCTCCAAAAACTGTCCTTGCTGTCCACAAATCTGAAAGAAAAAAAGAAAACTTTTATTAGGTGTTTTGATTTTGGCAATTCATGATTTCATGGTTTTATGACTTGTTGCTTCAAGTCATTGACAATTTAAATGTTTGTCATGTGTAAATGCTACTGCAAGCTTTCTAAGAAACACTTATATTTTTGACTTACTCTGAGGGATGAAAATGTTGCAGAACAAACACAGCCCTGTGAGAGCAAGTGTTCCAGCCTGAGTCAATCTTCTGCCTAATTTGTTCAAAAAGAAAATGATGAAGACTTTTGCTGGGATTTCGATGATGCCATAGATGAATTGCGTGAGATAAATGTCCACTCCAAACCCAGGAACATTTAAGCTGATTCCATAATAAATGCAGGCCACTCCAAACCTACAGGTAAAACAAACAAACAAACAAAAAAAAAAACACAGCAAGAGATTTGTTTAGTAAAAAAACAATCTGTATGAATGCTGGTTTCTGATTGGCTAGTTTGTGTCATGTGTTGTGTATAGGTGTTTAGTTTAAACCTAAGTCAAATTAGGAGTCCATATTAAGACCGCACAACTGATTTTGACAGATGAAACTAAGGGTGATTAGACTGGAGCTATTTTGATGTATAAAGCAAATAGAAACATTATCCTAAAGTCTTGCAGTTGTTTTTGCAGCCAAAAATGGTAATACATAAGACTGTTCTTAGGGGGCTGAATACTAAAGTAGAATTATTTGTTTTTTAATTTTAAACATATTGGAATATATTTTTACTTATACTTTCATTCATATTTATGGGTTAGTTTGTTCAGGTTTACTAAATCATAATAACATTAAAGAGGTATCATTACTTTTGCTAGGCCCTGCAGTATCACAGTCTGAAAAATAATAAAAGATATTTTTATACCAAACAATGCCAGTTAGTAGCGCAAGTCGTCTCATTCTGGGAGTCTTCACAAGGTCCATGTAGGAGTATTTTCTATTTTCATCCTCAACAAGTATTACTTTGGAGAGAATCTGGACAATTAAAAGAGAAATGTAAACAAAAAGCTCTCTACATGAAGAGAATATGGAAATTGTTGTACCTCAGGCTTTAGGTCAGCCATGAACTCCTCTCTGTGGTTGAATTTTGCACACTTAGTCAGGTAAAAATGAGCACTATTCACTTTTCCATTACTTATCAACCATCTGGCAGACTCTGGGAGCCACCTGCACAAAACGAAAGGTTGGCAGCATGACACAAACATAAAAGATTTTCTGAAGACATTCTAAAAGATTTCTAATGTTCAAAATTGAAATTGCTTCTGCAGATAGGCCTGAATGCTTACTTTATTTTTACTGTTTAAACCTGACCAGTTTCTGCTTACCGCCAAGAGATCATAGCCAGCAGCAGTGGGCTGGTCACAGTGGCAGTCAGGTGTCTCCAGTCATTCACAAAGTAGGCCACACCGGGCAACAGAATTGTTGAAAAACTCCAGTCCAAACTCATTAAGACTCCCACCAAGGTACGATGCTTGATTCCGACCCATTCTACACCTGTCAGAAAAAGAACATTAAAGGTAGTAAAAGAGAATAGAACATAAAATCAACAGAACAAAATAAAGATTCATTCAAGCTTATTACTTTATTGACTGCGAATTAGTATTTTATTTCACAGTCAAGATTTTCTGTATAAATAAAATACTTTTTGTTGTAAATGTTAAAATTTAGCTTAGAGCACCATAAACCAAGACAAGAATCCAAGAGAACAATGGAAAAACATTTTGTCAGATTTACAGCATATCAGTAAAAGTTTTGGGTCACCTACTTTTATTCACATAACCTCTAATGGCATTCTATTTTAAATACAAAAACTTTAGTATGGAATTGGCCCACTATATGCAGCTGCAGTAGCTTAAACTCTGATAAGTGTCAACAAAGTTTAGGAATGTGTTTGTGCAGACTGTTTATTAGTTTTCCAAAAGAGCATTTATGAGATCAGACGCTGATGTTGGATGACAAGGCCTGGCTGAAAGTCTACTTTCTAATTCATCCCAGGGGTGTTCTGTTGGGTTGAGGTCAGGACTTCATGTTGGTCGGTCAAGTTTTTTCACTCATTCACCATTTTATGGAGTTTGCTTTTTGCACTGCTGTGCAGTCCTGTTTGAAATAAAGACCCGTCCCCAAATTTTGGAAACCATGGTCTTGAACTGGAAAAATGTAGAATGCCCTCTTCAAGTTTGGTACAAAGTCCTACAACCAGCTGGAGGAGTTTGAGTATCTTTAGGTTTTGTTCAAAAATGAGGAAAAAATGGGGCAGGAGATCGACATCTGCAGTATTGTGAAGAGAAAGTGAAGCCAAAAGGCGAAGCTTTCTATTTTCCGGTCGATCTACATTCCTATCTTCAACTGTGGTCATGAGTTTTGGGATGTGAGCAAAAGAACAAGATTGCGAATGGTCATCAGTTCAAACCTCTTATACAGATATCTCTAAATTCTTGATGTGGTGACAGGCAACTTACATAGAACAATGGAGGCTATACTGATTCCAGAAATCCCAAATCCAGTGAAAAATCTCATAGCAGCAAACATGGAAAAATTATAGGAGAAAGCACTTGCAAAACCAAAGATGGCGGTTGTTATGTAGGACACCAGAAGTGTTATTTTCCGGCCAAACCTGTGAAAATGAATATAATTATTAAATAAATAAGACTATTTAAAATGCAACAAATAGACTGCAATCTATTATAAATGATTGCAGTCCCAACATATTGCATATAAATGTATACAGAGCAACATTTGGATCCAGAGGACAAACAACCATGCATGCACATTCTCACTCCGAAAGGAAATTCAAAGAGGCTAATTAACTCAACGGCATAATTATCTTAATGAAGGACACAGCCAAAGGGCCCAAAAGGAACCCATACATACACAGGAAGAAAGTACAGTGATAAAACCCCCCGATTATTTTTTTAACTATTTCTGTTTATACAAGTGTTTGTAAATGATCAAACAAAGACATTTGACACTACTTGCCAGCACTGATGTTTATATAAATAAACATAAGATCTTCTACTTTAGCAATATCATTTAGTGCTTCTAATTTTGTCATAATTTAAAACTTTCCTGGATGTTTTAAATACAGATATAAACCAACTGACTGGAAACGTGAGAAATATCCACACCTGTCACTAAGATAGCCAAAAGCTGCTGCTCCAAACATGACCCCCATGAAGAAGATGGTGGCTGTAGCTCTGTTCACACTTCTCCTATCACAAACCAGGTCCCACTAAAATGAAACACAGATAACAGGGATAAGGGATAAATCACTAATTCATAATAATGGAAAAATGTACCGACAAAACTTACCTCAGTAGCGAGAGTCGATTTAAAGGTGCTGTAGTCATAAACCCACCCGTTCTGGCATGGAATCGTAGGTAGATCAGTGGTGTTGGTAGAGTTATACAGAAGGTGGTACTGAGGCTCTGCAAACATCTGACACAAACTCGGGCTCCCATCACTCTGTAAAGGAATACTAACGACGAGCTTGTCTTCAAGAGATAAATTCCTAAATCTTTCTCCATCGTCTAACGAACTGATGTTGCAGCGGTGAGATGGAATCACCGTGATGAAGTTATTAAGCAGGAAGTGAAATGGCAAAGTCACACGAGGAATGACCAGCAAGAGAAGTGTCCTAATCTGAAATCTGCCAAAGCCATTAACCTCTGCAAGCACATTCTCAAACTTCATCTTGTTGACAGATGTTGTAGTGCTGGAGAGTGGAGGAAAGCACCACACAGGCGGCAGGGAACTCAAGAACACATCTTTTTTTTTTTTTTTCTCTGTTACAGACCTCTGGTTAATGGGCATACAGCTCTGTTCACTAAAGCTTGTCATGTAACTATTGTTTTTCAATAAATAACTTTTTCCGTTAGACAGTGCTTGAAGTATTCCTTGGTTTGATTAACCCACAGCTGTAAACAAAACCATCAGCTTCACTGGCGTTCATTGGAGTTCTTGAGTAAATGATCTAGGACCACTGTTCTGTGAAACCAAAGGACTTGGCTGTTAGTGTCTCTGGATCCTTCAGGTGTTATAGAAGATATCAGCTATAATTCTGCAGAAAAAATTGATGTTTAGAATCAATATCATGAAGATATTATAGTATCATGTATTATGGTGTAGTGAGTTTATCACACCCTGCTCCTGGAGTTTATGTTAAAAGGACATTGACACTAAATGTTTTCTGTAAATGAAAAAAAAAAGTCATGGAAAAAATAAGAAAGATTCTTTTTGAAAAAGTTTATGTTCTGTTGCCATACTGTGGCAAACAAAGCAGAACAATATGTACCAATGTTCTATTGCTTTAGAATTTGTAGTTTAGGATTTAACGTAAAGATTTCAGATGAGTAAATCTACAACTTTCCATAGAGTTCCTTAGAGTTTCCTCATGTATTGTGTTGAAAAGCACAGTGCGAAAATAATCCATGTGTAATAGATGTTACAATTAATTATTATCACTAACATTAATGAATCTGTCATTGAAATCTAATTCTCCTTTCATACTAATGCATATCTTCCATTTCTTTTAATAAAACCTGAAAACAAACCATTGTTTTGCTGCAATTTGTCATTTATTGCTGTTTTACTTTCAGGTGTCTCTTGAACTAAGATTGCAATAAACTCTTTGCTGATTTCCATAGAACTCTAATGACTTAACTTGTAATCCAGGTCAGTCCATATAATGAGGATTATGTTGTATGCACTGATGCGATTGCATGTTTTACGTTTTACACTTTTAAACTATAATTCACACTTGTCATTTTTAAAGTTAAGTAACTTTTCAAATGTTTTCATTAAATGTCACATATGAAAATAATTTTTAGTAAGCCGACAACAGAATTTGTGGATTTATTAATTGCCACACATTCATTGTGATTTGAAAGTCCATCCATTTTCTGTACACCCTTGTCCCTTAACGGGGTCGGGAGGATTGCTGGTGCCCATCTCCAGCTACGTTCCGGGTGAGAGGCGGGGTACACCCTGGACAGGTCACCAGTCTGTCGCAGGGCAACACAGAGA
>CAEGAE010015180.1:0-10813 GCA_903067095.1 Girardinus metallicus | reverse complement strand
TATATATATATATATATATATAGTTCTCTCTCATCCACTCATGTACAAAATAAACTTGGTGGTATGCCTGCCTGACCACTAAGACTTTCTTAGACATGATGTGCTACATTATGTTTCAGAATGAAGCTTAATTAAAAATCTTTCCATCATGTCTGACTGACTTATGGAGATGAACAAAAACATTCTGGAATTTGCAATACAAGACTAAATAAAAGAAATGTAACAATCAAGAATTTACTGACTGATTTCAGTCTGACCTGCTGAGTCTGATTTTCTTTCAAGAGACAAACTCATACAAGTTGACCTATGTGACATTTTTTAATTCAACAAACTAATCCAAAACACTTTTGATCTTAGAAGAAAAATGTGCACTTGACCAGGATAATCGTTTGTTGAGAGACTGACAAAATGATCCCCTTCTTTATGCATCAATGCATTTCTTTCTAACAATTTTTAGTGAAAGACAATTCAAATGCATCATGCTGTTAGCCGATGCACACAAACCTACTAATCACTATTTAGAGCCAATTAAGGGAAACTTTGACTACTTGGCAGCTAATTGGTTTATCACTATTGAGTAATGGTTACATTTTGTGGTACAGGGCACTGAAAAGGTTTATCACAAAATTTAAACCATTATACAAATACAACAGATCTGAAGTTTTAACCACAGGAGTTTGATTTGTAGTTTGTTTTGAAGAGATTCTGGTGATGAGAAAAGTATCCTTTTAAAAACAGCTTCACATAATGTGTGGTGAGTAGAGTCAATAGAATCTAACAACACCAGTCATTCAAAAAGACTTATCTGACTCATTAAATATGTTCACTGCTACTCACATAATGCATATGTTAGCCACTCTGGCTGGTCATAGTGTACTATAGCTACACACAGCGTGTTGAGGCCAACAAGACATAACACAGTCCAGTAAAACGTCTGGGATTTGACCAGGTGGCGGATGGTGAAGCGAATTCTCTTCTCCTTCCTCCTCAGGTAAGACGAGCTCTCGTTCTTGCTCTTCACACTCGCTCGTGCAAATGGCGACCCTGGGGGGGCAGTAGGAATGAAACACACAAAGATGCCAATAAAGTTCACAGGTCTCACAACAACCTAGCTGAGTCTTATCAGAACTGTGATAGTTACTTTTCTGAATGACTCACTAGTGTGCTTGAAGTTGATACAGTCTAGCTTAGTTCTGCAAAGAGGAAAGTTCTACTGGTGCACCTCGGCAACGTCTGCAACACGATTCATGGTCTCGTGATCTCACCGCCTTTCACTCATGTCTTTGTTTTGTCTGAATGTTGCTATGTGCATACTATACTATCACTATTTAGACCAAATGCTATACTTTTTAGATTATTCTAAATTATTAGTAATTTTAGAAATTGTGGAGTACTCACTATTTGGACCAATATTGTACTTTCTAGATTATGTTTTGGTAAATCCTTGTACTAAGAATGTCAGTCCTCAACAAAGCTGTACAAGTTTGAGGTTCCACCCCGGATTATTTACTGCATACCTAATCCTTCTCTCTGTCTTCTCTTTAATGTAAAGCAATGGTTAAATAGTGCCACAGAATCTAAAGAAAATATTGGAAGCTACAAATTATGTCTCAGAAAAGAAAAAAAAATCCTTCAAGTATATATTTTCACCTTTAATGGCAGTCATGTAAAAGTCCAGCAATATTCTAGGAGCATTCAATATGACAGTAAAGTTTTATTTCTGTCTTTTATTCTCTATGGCATTCAGAAGGTATGTTATATATATTCTGCTCACCAACTGATGAAATGTCAGTGAAATGGTCCTCCCCTTCTTCTGCATTGATGAGGTCATTCTTACTCTTCTTCGTTCTTTTCAGCACTGCAAAAAAATGGAACCAAGTAATGATTTCCTGCTATGATATTTGATGCGTCTCACTTAAAAAGGCTTTCTGCAGGTCCTTTTTCTCCTCATAACATCCAATTTAAAAAGCCCTTTTTAATAACAGGTAGTTCAGCTCACTGTATTTGTGCATTTATTTATTAACCATTGCAATATAATTATTTTACGACTAAAGGTGAAGGATCACAAGCTCCTCCATTTTTAAATGAATGCTCTGGTTGGCTTTGTTGATTGGATGTGAGGCAGTCGGCCTGTACTGACAGCAGCCCTCACCAGAGTTGGGGTTATGTTTCCTTTTGTACCACGCTCCATCCAGAGACTTCTCCTCAGCGTTCTTGTCTTCCTCAGCCAGCATCACCTCTTCTGTAACACATTTAGACTTCATATGGTTTTCAATAAAATACTTTCCTGTATACTAACTTTATTGTGTGTCTGTGGCTGACTCCGTATGTGTGCGTGTGCGAGTAACCAACCTGCTTTACAGATCCACTCCAAATAACCAGTCAGCTCTCTCTCAATCTGCTGCTGTCGACGAAGCTTCAGGAATTCTTGCCTCTTCTCCACACGCTCCCTTTCCTTTGCAAACTCTCTTTGGAAATCCCAGAAAATAAGAAAACACACAAAAAGACAACAATGGTTATTAAATTTTGACAAAAAATAAAAATAAAACAAACAAACTATGGATCCTGGAGTTCTTAAATGTTGACAAGGAGACAAGAAGTGGAGGCATTCAATGTCTGTTGGCAGCTGAACTGGTTGGGTTAGACAACAAGCTACACAGACTTTTTTCTCTTCATTCAGTCAGCACTGGCCTGTGGGATTACTTGTTACCTGACATGACCATGTAGAATAGCAAAGTAAGCTTCAGCCAACTCTGAGAACAGTGGGTCTATCTTGTGACGGGCAAACCCAGTGAGCATTAGCTGACGTAGATTGCTCTTGAATTTTTTTGTTTTTAGTGAAATTTAAATCTTTGACATCAAACTGGTTTCAATATCAGATAAAGGCACTGCATTTTTCCAGTGATTTAATTTATTAAAGGATAACAGCCAATCCAATTCAGCTTGGGTCAATGGGGAGGTGTGACAGGGCTTGGTTTCAAAATTATTTTTTGTACATTTCAATGAAGAGAAACAAATTATGATGTATACATATTTTTACTTTAATCAGCAGTGAACAAAGGATGTTAAGTTATCAATAATTATTATCAATAACTAAAAATAATTTGATTTTAACTGTATGTTTTAGTACTTCAATCAGTGGTCAAAATAGAACTGACTTATTATTTGGCTTGATTTTGTCAGTAAACAAAGGTATACAAAATCCATTAGTAGATTCAGTTGCTCAATGGGCCTCCACTGTACTGTCACTGCTCAGGACTAAATATACAACAATTATCCCCCCAATGGACAATATTATACTAAAGTAGTGTGATGACATTTGAGAATAAAAAAATATTAGTATTCTTTCTGAGTTGTTTTGTTACAGACAATCCAGTGTAGGAGTTGTACTTGAATTCTCCACAGAAGCACAACTGGTGGTTCCTTTCACACTGCAGCATGTTTAGTTACATGTCCATGGATATAAAGGTTTCTGTAGCTTTTTGGACTGGATGCTACAGGCAGCTGGATTTGGACTTGAAGTGGATGGAAAACTAAATCATGAACTTTAAGCTTGACCTTTAAGGTATGAAAACTTCTGTGCTTTGTGCTGTGGATTCATTTCAAAAGAGAAAGTTAATGTTATTCTAAGCAGTCTGTATCTTGCTTATTGAAAGGGGAAATTAAATCAGACTTCTCTCTGAATATGTTGCTAAAGTTGTGAAACCGTGTCTATGAGGAGCTTGTTTGTGCTCGTTGGTCTTCAAAACGCTGTTTTGGCTTTTTGAATAAATACAATGACAAAATGCATTTTCTTGTTCTTACTTGTCTCAGGTGTCTAATCTTAAATAGGATTTATTGTCATGTCAGACCTCAGCTGATTTCTCTCTGTGCCAGTGATGCAATTAACTGGAACAAGTGCTGTACCTTAATGCTGTTGGGGGGAAAAAAAACTGATGCAAAGCTTTGTTTCTGTCCACCTTTCTTTCTTCTTCATCAATGTGTCTGAGTAATAAACCTTAATGTTCCAAAATATAGCAGTGATAGCTGGACTAGGCCTTGTTTTGGTGTCACCTTATAAAGTAGTCTCTCTCGGTCTGATATCTGCTCAGTTTAAAACCGAAGGTATAACGTGCAGCATCCTTCAGCAGCCGAGACATTTGTGTTAGTGAGGTAACAAAACCAACAAGGGCAACAAACTGAAACTACATGAAGGAAAATCAGAAGGCATGAACATGTCATGATGTATAAACCACGTAGCTCCAGCTTTAGGTGTCTGTTCATGAACATAACTGAATCAAACTTTCCGAGAGATATGCTACTTGTTCATGTACTCATTATTTTACTCTTCCAATGTGTTCATTTTTATTTCTCAATTCCTACAGTGGAGGAAAGGTTTTCCAGTTTTGCTCACCTAACCTCCAGCCATTAGTGGCTGAGCCTGGTTCTGCTCCAGGTTTCTTTCTGTAAGTAATTCTGTGAGTATGTCCACATGCTTACTGAGGAACACGGGTTGGTTTTCTTGAATATGTAACTTTTTGGGGGGTTTATAGCTAACTGAAACTGATTGCATTATATTTCAGTATGGTTGGAATAAGACAACATCACACTACATTGATTGAATTTCACTGCAATGAACTGAACTGATTTGAACTAAATTTGGACCCATTTAGATTCTACATAACCAACTGTCTTTGTCTTGAAACGATATAAATAAAGTGACCTGAACTGAACTTACAACAGACATTGTGTATTTTCATGTACAATGAGGAGGGAGGGAACTGAAATATGAAGGAGATGACAGAAAAAGGAGGAAATGGAAAAAAGTTCAAGATGGAGAAGACAGACTGAGAGACGGATCATGTTGAAGGAAAGAGAGAGAAGAAACCAGTCCTCTCCAGTCCATCCCCGCTCTCTGATTGGTGGGTTCAGGGGAACCCTCTATCCTGCATTGCAGTGGATTTCTGCCTCACTTTGTGTGTGGGGGTGTGCCTGTGTGTGGGTCATTCTCTATCTAATTTTGTGGGCACTATCTGCATGTGTGGTTGCAGGAGTGTGTGTGTGTTTGTTTCTAGGAAGATAGTTTCCAGTAGTACACTCTTCCACTTCCTGACAGATATTCCTCAGAGTGAGCAAATCTCACTGCCTTTACAACATATAGGACGCTTCCACTTACACACAGCCCACGATGTTTTCTTTCTCTAGAGCTATACTGACTGCAATGTCTGTGGTGATGACACATGAGTGCATGTAAGGACAGAAACGGGAAAGGAATGTTACCATGGTAGAGGACCAGACCAGGACACAGAAGGTCTGGTCTGATGAGTCATTATTTCTCTTACATCACATGAACAGATCAGTCTGCTTACCTGCTTCCCCACAGAAAGAAAACAGGTAACATCATTTGTCATGGTTTGCTGAACCTTGGATTGTTCTGCACATATGACTGCTACTTTCATATGTACTCCTTATATACGTAAAAATAATTTCAAATTTTTTACCAAGTAGGCTTGGAATGTTGTGATTGTTTCAGTCCAAGCCGAGAGTTTCATAAACTAAACATAGTTCTAATCTGCACAGATGTGGAGATGAGTGGATTTACATTCCCAAGTACATGATTACAGATTTAACAGACTGTAAACACACCAGTCTTTGGCCTGCCCACACCAATGGGATTATAGTTTGGTGAATGTCCCTGAGGGCCCTGGGGGTCTGAGGCCTCTGAAACCAGCATGTCTACGCCCCCACACCCTTTGCCCTATAAAGATCAGATCATTGGCCTTTCAACAGAGACACGGCCCCTGCAGGGCCCAGTCGGACAGCATCAGTGACCTTCACTTCACCAGTTCAGAGTAAATCCTTCTGACAACTTCCACTGAGAGAACGGGAGATCTGAGCAACAACTGAAGAGGAGGAAGGTGAAGGCTAACTGACCTCCAAGGCTTCCATACAGTCTCTATCTGTCCATGAAGAATAGTAAAAAAGGTATGTCTGTATATCAAATGATTGAGTAAGAATAATTCAAACAGTTAAGTGTATAAACATTTTAAAACTTTATTTTGAATTTGCAGATAACTACACTTTTGTTTTTCACACACCCGTTGACGGAGGAAGATGGACAAATCAGATCTTCTAGTCTCCTCATAGTCTCACTCTGTAAACTAAGGAGTGCATAAAGCTGAACATCAAAACATTTATATTTTATCTCTATTGGGAGCAACTGAATTAACATACATTTGCTCTTCACCATTCCATTAAAAGATTAACATGAAGATTTTCAAATGTAACCTAGTGAACAGCTCTGCTCTGCTTTTAAAGCAAGTCTCAATGAAATAAAAGCAAACATCTACAAAAAAAATGCTTAGACAGCAAAGATGCAATGCTTTTCAAACACTTGGTCTAATTTATCAATGTGTTCCGAAGGAGGTTATTAATTAAAAGTTTGAGTAATGGAGTAAACTTTACCTGTTTTACATTGTTTCCTGCATAACCCAGACTAAAGGAAGCAATGCTGATGATGCTGGACAACAGATTTTACATTTGGCTGCAACTACAGTTTTAGATCTTACAATACACTTAATCATTATGAATTTTATTTGGTTTTAATGCAAGTTTAATGCCATGTTGATTAAATTGATGGCTTTATCTTCAATTGTTAAGGACCTTTTCTTTGGCAAAATTAAATTCAAACTGAAAATAATTAAGTGATATTTTCTTCAAGTATTATAAACATTTCTCTGAGAACTAAAAGAAATAATAATAAAAGATGCATCCTGCTAAAGATCATACTGAAGATTCTGTTCATAAAACATTATCTTCATATTGTTTTATGTTAATAAAACATTGCATTTTATGAACATTATAAAACATTACGTTAATGCTATTTTTTATGATGATAATAAGTAACATTATTGTGAACAGTATAAACCAGCAAAGTAATGTTACATAGGACAGAATTAAAACATAGATGTCTCATGTCCATGATTCAGTGCTTCGGTTCTGACAGTTATCCAACTTTATTGATTTGATAAAGGAGCAGAATGACACTGAACAGCTCTGAACACCATATGCAGTCAGCACAGCTCTCATGAATTAATCATTAAATTAACATTTCAATAAAGTATTAATATTTTATTGGTTCTGCCACATATGTGGAATTCACCTAAATTAGTAAATGCAAGAAAAGTGTACACCCCGGAGGAGAACGTTCTAAATGTTGGATGTCAAAAAGCTACAGAACAGTAACATTTCTAAGTGCAAATGTTTCAGCTGCCATCACTCTCTTCCCTTGCTGTGTATGCTGTGATTTAGACATGTTACATGGGGCCTATTCATAGGAGATTTTGGGGAACATCAATTCCTATTTTTTGAAGAAAATATCCTGTCATGTTTATGTTGCTATGCACACAACTTAAAACAACAGTCTTCCAGTCCAAAAACCTAATATGAGCTGATGTTCTAATGAATAATGTGGAGATTGACATGCTAAATGGGATTTCTTATAAAAGGGGATTAAAATAAAATGAATTTTGATTGGGGTAGAGGTCAAATAGTTTGGCAAATGAAACATGAGCAGTGCAGTGTAAGGTCTGCACTGCTCATCTGCAGACAGTGATGAGAAAAAGCAGAGGACATGTAACTAATGTGTTTTCAACTACCTCAGTGAAAGACAAGCATGGTTTGGTTGAGAGTTTTGTTAAAACCTGTTTGTATTGTACAGAAGAACCTTTAGAGCCCTCTGCTCTGGTCTGTTTGCGGTCTGTACTCACCCCGACAACACGCCCAGCACCAGGTTGAGCATGAAGAACGACCCAATGATGATGAGAGGGATGAAGTAGAGCCAGTTCCACATGTTCCCAGAGGCATCATTGGCCTGAACACGAACACACAGACACAGAGGTTTAATGACTCATCCCTGTCATTACACTTAGAACTATTTTCTATCTGTATTTACATATATGGTAGTCCATGTGTCTGTTTGCTAGGGTTAGGACACTTTCAACATGGAAAGTTTTACACACAAAGAGAGTGGGTATTAGAAAGTTTAAGTGACAAATCAAAATCTTTGGCGCTAGGACCCAGGAGGAAGACATGGCGATGGAAACCAAGAGAATGAGCCATTGTCTATGAAGACTAGAGATGTCAGGCACTGATGGTGTAGAGGATGCAGAAGATACAGTGATGGGTAAGAACTAACTCTGTGGGTGTGTCCAGCCATCACGCTGTTCAGCAGGAAGACGAGTTCAGTGATTTGGAGAGAAATCTGTCAAAGTACCCGCCAATAAAAGCAATAAACTTTCTGAAGTTGCTGGTTTGTAAATGCACAGAGACAAAACCCTTAGTCACACCCTGTAGTCTGAAGGGTACATGTGCTTTATTGAATCATAAATTACATAAAATAGAAAAAAACTTAGTTTGATTTTCTGTCAGACAGAGGGAAAATAAGTATGTGTGCTCTTATATAAAGTATGTAACTGTCAAAGATATACAGGCTTTCCTGTAGAAACTTCCTAGGAAAAATGGATACTGCAGCACTTGAGCATCATTTATAAGCGAGTTAAGCAGGAAACAATCAATTACTAATATAGAGATTTCAGGACATGCATGCTATTGCTCTCAATAATGTATTAGACTAGGATTCATTATCTGCAAATCTGTATTCTTAAGATAAATCTTTGATAATTCTTTAAATTTCACTGTAAATATTTACATCTCATGAATTTGGAAATGTAGTATCCTTGCATGTCATCCAAACTGATTTGCCAAAGACACCATGCAGATAGCAGTGCTAAAGACGACATGGCCTGAGCGCTAAATAAGAAGACTTGATGTGATCAAATCCAAGGACATCAAACCACACATCTGGAGCTATTTATCTCCACACAGATGTTTTATGTAGTAAAACTCACATTGTACAGGATGTCTACCCATCCTTCCATGGTGATACACTGGAAAACAGTGAGAATGGCAAACAGGATGTTGTCAAAGTTTGTGATCCCAAAGTTAGGTCCCAGCCAGTACTCTTCACAGATATTCCCTTTGCCACAGGTCCTTGCTGGAGGTTCAGGTCCACAAGGGAAATCTGCCACCTGCTCTCCTACAACCACAAACACACACACACATTTATACACAGTTAAACCCACCAAAGGAAAAAAAATCCAGATTTTTACGTTGGGTCTGAAGTAAAGAAATTATTTGCAAATATGATGCAGCTTTGAGGCAGATCAACTTATGATGACTAAAAAGCTGGCAAATTCAAAAACCACAGATCTTTTGGGATATTATCTGTCTGCAAGTCCCATAATCCACCAAATGTGACTCATTGATATGCATAAGAAGTGTAGGGGTGGGGTGCCTTTAAACAAACAAGTGTTATAGTTGGAAAAGCTACAGATCAAAATATGTCAGGTAGAAAATCCATCACTTTGGTAACACTTAAAAAATTTATCCTTTTAAACTAATAAGTGTTAGTTTAAAAGGAGGAGGGTCATGAATTTAGATGAAACCCTGTTCGTCTTGATCTTGCTTACTTGTTCCATTCTTGAAGCATGTTCGATGAAATTTGCCAATGTAGAAGTCCAGGCCGATGATAGCAAACATGAGAATGGCAAAGAAAAGCAGCATTCCAATCTGGAGCAGAGGTACCATAGCTTTCATGATGGACTTCAACACCACTTGAAGGCCTACGGACAAATATGAGAAACACCTTAAAGCAAAGCACATTCAAAGCTTAAAAAACACATTTAGGATATTTCATGCTCTAATGTCTAAGCTAACCAGCCTTTGTCTCTTAAGTTGGTCGGACTTAATTAATTTTTTCAAGGTGAATGCATAATATGAAACAGGCTGATACAAACTAGAAATATTGTGATTTAGCTGTAGATATTTTTATTATCTGATGAAGTTAGCCATTTATATCTATAAGGTGTTTAAAAATTTAAGTTAGAGGAAAAGCAGGAGGTGTAAGAGACAACTACATGAAAGAAGCATGAATAAAAAATGACTGTTCTGTGCAAGGATCTCTGCTGCTCATATTACAGGCTGAGGCTCTCACTTTCAGTTCCAGGTGATGGACAATAGTTTATTAGAAACTGGCAAATAACAAGAATTTTCAGTTTAATGGTTAGGATTATAAGTTAGTTCATGGTTACAGCTGTAATGTGTGATCTTTTTTTAACAGAAGGAAGCAATTTTTTACTCATCTGCAATAAATATTTTCAAGGCAATGGAGGACACGTTTTTGTGAAATGAGTTGCCCTTTTGTGCTTCCATCCAACCTGACGAAACCTTTTGTCATCCAGCATCTTACCAGTGTAAACTGTGTAACCTGATTCGTGTTTTTATTATTTCATCTTTAAACCAGGGGTGATGGTTTGAAACTCTGCTAATCGCATTCATAACTGCTTATGAATGCGATTAAAATAAATTGTTAAAAAATAATACATTGTGATTTCTGGAATCTTTTTTTTCTGATTATGTCTCTCACAGTGGACATGCAGCTAAGATGAAAATTTCTGACCCCTCCATGATTTCTAAGTGAGAGAACTTAGAAATCATCGTCCTCAATGTCAGTGAGGAAAACGTCAGTATTTTCCTCACTGACATTCATTGTATACCCATTCATTTTCTAACACCCTTGTCCCTAGTGGGGTCAGGAAGGGTGCTGGTGCCTCTTTCCATGGAACGTTTCGGCCGAGAGGCGAGGGTCACCCTGGACACGTCGCCAGTCTGTCGCAGGGCAACACAAAGACAGACAGGACACACAACCATGCACACACACACTCACACCTAACGAGAATCAAAAAAGATATATATATATATATATATATATATA
>CAEGAE010015176.1:0-55654 GCA_903067095.1 Girardinus metallicus | reverse complement strand
ATAATAATAATAATAATAATAATAATAATAATAATAATAATAATAATAATAATAATAATAATAATAATAATAAAGACATTAACCGAATGTGAACATTTAGGGGGAAAGAAATACAGAAAAATTGATGAGAAATACATAAATTACTGATTATAAATTAAATAGGCCATTTTATTTTGAGCTCTATGAAATCAGAGCTCAGAAAAAAGCTCAGATTTCAAAACCTGTCACAGAAATTATTCAGACAAAATTTAGTTCAAAATGCAGAAAAGAAGATCATCTTTAACTCCATCTAGCTGCGACAAAGAGACGAACAGAGACACCTGCTGGTGAACGGCAGACAAACGAATCAGTCCTTTTAACTGAGGCAGCCTTACAGTTATATAATGTTAAAATTTTTAAGGCAGCACATTTTAGCTAACACGCAGGCTGCAAGATTTAACATGTCATAAAACTGGGATAAAACAACTTTATCGCTTGTCATATAAAACAACTGTATGTAGTTGCGTTATATGATGCAAGTTGTTTGATGGAGCTTTGTGGGGGGGAGACAACAGGGAAGAGGTGTGCTCTGCTGGGGACTGCAGCTCCAAGCCAGATCACGAGCTGGTCTTAACCCACCACCATATGTCTCTCACAAGAGGTCCAAAAATTTCTCAAACATGCATTTCTGAGTCAAAGCAACACTCTGGGAATGTTTTTGATGAAGAAATAATACCATGCCATGATATAATGCTCGAAAAATTTTGATTTTGCACAATACACCCCAACACCTGTCAAGAATCCTTCAAAACAGTCGTTATTCATTCTGGTATCAGGTCAATGGAAGTAATTTAGGTAATACTAATTAATTTAAAACAAGAAAAGATAGATTTGATGTCAAACAGTTTGGGGAAAAAATACCTTATATAAAGTTTATACAAATATCTGTTTTGTACTATCAGTGAGGAGTAGCTTTTGTCAGTGGTTGTTTGTGACACAGAATCAAACCTGGTCCCTTAAGGTGGAATCTCCAATGCAAAGAAGAAAATATGGCCCCTATCTAACAAACTGCTTCGGGCCATGTTCAACTTTGGGGCGGCTCTGATTTCGATCAAAATTTCTTTATAGTTAGATGGAGAAATGACTTCTTCTTCTTCTTCTTTTTCTCTATAACTTGCCACTGAAATCTGCAATTTCCTGGAAATCTGCTTTAGCAGTGTGGGTCACTGACTACAAGCTGTCTAGTGGTGCGTTTTCGGATGGACTTTGTTTACATTGTATCTACTTGACCTGCGCAGTTTTACGCAACGCTCTCTACGTCGCTGACGTCATGACGCCATCAGTGTCGGCGGCATTTTGAAACAAACACGGGCATTGTATGTTTTGTATGTTTAGAAACAAAAGTTTGGATTTAATGAACATGGTAAGATTTAACCCTGTGAGTTTCACCTTATTGGTTTTCGTGTTTCTGTTTAATTCTGTATTTTCAATGCGCTATGCTTATAACCAAGAACATCGGTCCGTGCTAACTGACGCCGCTCTTTAGTCAACTTTTCTCGATTTATAATGTAACGCGACTTTGCGCGGACACTGTTAGCCGTTTGCTTGCGGCTTTCTGTGTATTGAAGCGTGCATATAATGGTCATGTTTCGGCCTGTGTTGCTTGCTCCTGCAGGGTGAGGTCCGGGCGGACGGAGGAGCTGCTGGACAGCTCTCAGAAGCCGCCGAGTCTGAGCTGGTGCAGCAATGTGAGGAGCAATTTGCTCAACTGGAGAAGGTAAGGCCATCTTTCCGCTCCATGATCCGACATGAATCTATTGCTTCGGCGAAACTTTAGAGCAAACAAATAATAAATGTTGATGTCATGTTTGTCTGCAGCTGCAGAATGAAATCCTACTGTGTGAACCAGACATCTGTGAGAATCACCAGGAACAGGTCAGATGGTTAAAGGTGTTCATCTTCTGCATTCGTCCTTGTATTTCTAAGAAAATAAGACATTTCTGTACATTTCGAGGTCATTTGCCGCTTTGACACACCTCAGTCAAATAATTAGGTGAACTGGATGGCACAACAATGACTGCTTTGCATTTTGAAGGTGGGACACTTCCCTTTGTTTATTTATTTATTTTAGCCACACTGCACACCATGCAAAGCTATTCCAGATTTCACTCAATAAATGATGTATTCAATAAATTAACATAGTTACACATTTACTCATTTTACTCACACAAACGAAAGCATAACTTCACTCGCCTTTTTGCACGTAATGTGTGCAAATTGAGGATTGTAGTCTTGCTTCTCTGCAGCAGGTCTCCCTTTAACTTGTTTTAGAGAGAAAAACTGGAATGAAGGTCGCAAACTTCCAGTTCCCAGATGATGACTTTTCCCTTTCTGAAGCAGAACTTGTTAATGCAAAGTCTGTCTTTGGTTTGTCACTTATTTTGCGCGTCGCCACTGCATCTGTTATGTGATTGAATGATTTATTGTAGTGGTGCCCAAAACCGGTCCTTGGGACTGACTGTCCTGCATCTTTTACATCAGTTTTTGGTCCAACAAACATTCATTCTATCAGTTGCTCTGATAATTAATCGGATCAAATTTCTGCAGATTTTTCATGTAACCAATGAAACCTTTTTAAATACAATATTAAAAATGCATTAAAAGATGCAAAAATTTCAATTTCTTAAAAAAAACCCATTTAATTGCCTAAAACGCAGCAACATAGCATTTCTTTATTGTAGGCTTGATCATCCTCAGTAGCAAAGCATGCATCTAAATAAATACTTCTGCCATCAATATGTGAAAAGCTCAGCACTTCCTGCTTGACTTAACATCAGTACAGTGTAGTGATAATCTGTTGATTGATTTTTGGATTACCCTATTACAGATTCGATAGCAAAAGGTAAATCAGGTAAAGATAAAACTATGTTACTTGTTCTGAGAAGCACATATTTGTAGAGGAAGAAGGTTTTTTGACCTTAAATGCAGAATGTATATTTTTCTTTTGTACAATTGTGGCTCAGTTACTGCTCTGAATATGTTCTTTAAACAGAGTTGAGTCTGTAGTCTAATCGGTTACTAAATTAGTTGACAGTAATTAATCCGATTAATCGTTTCAACTCCAATGCACCAAAGGGGTGGTGTGATGGAAAAAATATCTCAGCGGTGTTAAAATTGCAACTTTTAAAACCTTCCTTGCAACTTCACAATTGGTACGAGCTCATTCTTGCCTGGTTTTTAAGTTGATTTGTATGTTGTTGCTTTCAGGTTTGTTTATTTAACTAGATTTTATTTTTATTTTATTGTGTATTTTCACATGTAACAGTCAGTAAACAGACTGGCGGCTACAGATGCTGAACTGAAGCTGTGGATGTCCATGCAGCCGAGCTGTAAGTCCTCACTTCTCCCACTGCAACGAAACCATGGCATCGTTCTACTATTTACAGCCCGAATATTAATATTAATATCACACACGACAGTCTCATTGCTATCCTACATCTTGCATTGCTGTTAATTTTTTGTTGAGTTTGTCATGTAAGGAAAATAAAATAAAATGATGTCAAATTTGACTGAGTTTCAATGTTTTTGTTGACCGATTTAGTTTTTTTTAACCTCCTCCACAGCGCTTGCGGCTAACGCAGAAATTTTACTTCATGCAGGAAAAGATGAGGTGTGTCCATGTGTGAAACAACAATTCCTTAAAAATCATAAAACATTCCCTCCCTTCCACGTTCCTGAAAACATGTCCCACGTGTCTTTCTTTGCAGATGCTCAAGCTTTGCTCCGAACTGGAGATGGTTGTTTCTTGTTGTGAAGCCAAGAGAGACAAACTGAGAGAGACTAAAGAGCTGTGCGTGACCTTTCCATTACCCGGCAAAGCTTTCTTTCACTACTTTCTGCTTCATCAGAGCACATAAATGTTTCCCAGGACTGAATGGACGAGACCTTTCTGTGACTTCACACTTTGTGTTTCGCCTCGTGCTTTACAGAGAGCAGAAATGGCTGGAGGAGAAGAAGCAGGTGCTATTAGCTGCCAGTGATCATATCGAACGACTTCGAGTGGAAAAGAAGAAATATTCAGAGCACAAGTGAGTGTGATGGCAATGTGACGCCAAATGAAAAGAGACATTCAAGGTTCCCAGGTGGCCTGGAAAGTACGGAACCTGATTTATGGATTTTCCAGGTCTGGATAGGAGTGGAAAAAAATATGTTTAATTCCAGGAGTATTCCCTATTTAATGATCTAAATTAAATAGGGATCCTTCTATCACTCCACTAATCTTTCTCTATGTGAAATTTTAGTTTAAAGTGCAAAATGTTGTCAAAATGTAAAGAAAGGCATGGTGAAATGAAGCATTTATAGATTACCACAGTGATTCTCTGGTTACATTTATGTTCCTGCAGCATCCTTCTGGACACAAAGGCCAAAATCCAGAAAATGAAGACTTATCAGGAACAGCTGATGGAGTCACTCGGAGACATTCTGGAGAAACATGTCCCTCCCCCGCAGGATGAGTCTACTGCCAGCAAAAAGAAGAAGGTGCGTTAACCTGCCGTCGTGTGGATAATAAAGTGTTTGTTTCGTATATTTCATTGTTTTAAACCTTGTTGTTGTTTTTATTTTCAGAACATTCCCCTGGAGATAAGTGAGGAACTTGTGTCCCTCAGTAAAATTCTTGAGGTGCGTGTGTGACTTAGATGCCACGTTCTATTTTAACATTGACATATTAAAACGGTTAATATTTCAATTGTTTTCTACTTTTTTATTAGCAAAATTTGGGCTAATCGCAAACAAAATCAGTATCGTGAATATTTAATTATTTTTTCCTAATACCTTGCATCCCTGTTGTTTTACTTTGCAAGATAATGTAAGCTGTAGCTGTTTGCTGTTTCAGGCGGTCATAAAAACAGCTCAGACAGTGAAAATAAGTAGGGATGCACCAATTTATCGGCCAGTTGATTTATTGGTGCTGATTTCTTTAATTTTGGAAGATCGGTGATCGGCTGATTTTTACATGTGAGGCTGATCTTATCCACCAATGTTATTCACCTCGGCAAAGGTCTAAAAATCAACCACTCTGCTTTTCTTTTCTCTCGTGAAAGAGGTTTTACTGACAAACTGGCCGACCAGGTCATGTCTGCACGTTTACAGTTAACCATAGTCATCCCCCTGTTGCCAATACAGCAACTTTCTTGATATATTGAGCAACATTTCAGACAAAAAACTGGCATCATCCAACATCAGAATCGGTAAGTTAGGCTTTTTAAAAGATCGGCCAGAAAACTGCAATCGGTGCACCCCTGAAAATAAGTATTTACATCAACATGAGCTATAACATGTAGCTTCCTTTCTGGTTCAGCTAAATCAGTTCCAGTGCTAAACTAGTGTGAGTGTTTGCTTAGCATCAGTTCTGTTGTCACCGCCACAAACTACTGCTGTGGCACTGATAAACGGGTAAGGACTTTCTTTGGTAACTGGAGGCGCAACCAATCAAACTGTAGCCAGCGCAACTAGCTAAATTCTTTGGTTAGTTGCATTTTTGTTCTGCTTTTATTAAAGACAAAAACAATGAAAACGCAAAGCTTCAATATTATGAAAAGGTTCACATTTTCTTTTTCTTCCTACTGTTTTAGTAGGAAGAAAGTAAAGCAGAAATCCCCTCCTGTGTTACATTACTATTAAAGTAATTAACATGAAACAAAGGTTTATCAAGGTTTTATTTTCTCTCAGGTCTTTAGTCTTTGCTTTAGCCCTAAGAGTATAAGAATGAGAACGAACATCTAGTTAAAATCACTCATTAAGCTGCATCCTGGAGGTTTTTGGTAACCGTTATGAAGCTCTTGACTAACTTTGTTCAGTGCATGGCCTGTTTTTACTTGACATGTTTGTTGAACAGTCTGAGAAAACCCAAATACCTCTCTATGTCGATAACACCTGCAGGTTCTTATGGACAAAGTAATGAACACGCCACACGACCCTTACATTACGATAGATCACACGTTCTGGCCACCGTACGTGGAGATGCTGCTTCGATACGGGATCGCAGTGAGACACCAGGAAAATAACTTCAAGATTCGCCTGGAGACCTTCTTCTAATTGACTGATTTTCACATTTTTACTTTTTAATTTTCTCAGGCACAACATGTCAGTCAGTGTCTTTCGTTTGTGTGTATTTGAGCCCTGCAGTTCTTTGACAACCGTCTAAAGAACCGAGACAAGACAGTTACTTTTTGTAAATATGTATTAGTTTTACAACTCATTTCTGTTTGTGTTAATTTAGTTCTTATTGCAATTTTAAGAAAATCTGCATTTGCATGGGCACCATATGCTATTTTGATAAGTCTGAGATTTTAAAGTTCTTAAAGTGTTTGTGATCTTTGCAGATGTTTTACTGCTGTTCATCGAGCAATAAAATAAAACGGGGTCTTCATTTGTTATTTTGGCATAAAAGTTGGTAAAGTTAAATATAATTCAAACTATCAGTCACCTAATTCTAATTCACGTTTTGTCTGTACTTTATTAATATTTCTTTCAGAATATTTTTGCTGCTTTAATAAACACATTTTATGTGCCTTGCTTGATTACTTCATTGATGTATATATATAAATTTAAAAGACAACACTGAAGGTCATTTCCAAGATCTATTTTTCCAAGATGGAGAAGGCAGCAAATCAAATATGTGCCTAAAATTATACTAAATATTGAGGCTTTATAGAATAATTTTATGCATAATAGTACTAGCCTGATTCAAAAACTAACTCTAAAGGCTTTTACTCATAACATCTTGGACTCATTTTCACCTGTCAGTGTTATCTATCAAGGTAAGTGAGTAGTGGAAACTGCTTTACTTAAATGTGATTGATCTAAAACTGATTTGCTGATCATTTATTTTAAAACAATAAATTTATTTCCCAATGTTTTTATTGGTACGTTCAGATAATTCTCAATAGTAATTCTAATTACTATCCATAATTTTATTGTTTTACTAAACATGTTTAAAATATAGCGGAGTATAAAATGTTAACCTAGTGTCAAGAATCAATGGAACAGACAGTAGCTAACTTGTACAAATTGTTATTTACTGTAATAATTTAGAAACCATGTAAACGTTCTTAAAAATTTAAAGCGTAGTAATGAAAACGTATGCCACTAAACACTGCGTCAGATGACGTCAGAACGCTCATCCAATCCGAGGCGTCCGCCTCGTCAGCTTTAGGATTCCTGTGGGCGGAGAGGAGATTCCGGTTCCGGGTGTCTTCATTTCCCAGTCGGAGGTTTTCAGACCTCCGATTATGATATTTTACCATAAAACTTCTCTTCACTGACAACTGATTGAAATACGGATTGCTTCATTGAAACAAGCCCCACCGAAGCAGCGAACATGACGACCCGCTCGGAGAGAGAGAAGGCCCAGAAACTTAACGAGCAGCACCAGGCCATCCTGTCCAAAATGCTGAGGGAGGAAGACAACAAGTACTGCGCCGACTGCGAAGCGAAAGGTGCGGCGTTCACTCCGCACAGTGTTTCATTGGTTTTGTGTAAAATGTGTAGTCTTTCAAATCTGTCGGCAGAGAAATAACAGCACCGCCTCGCCGTTGTGTCGCTCTTCTAAGCTAAACGGCTCAAACTGGTCAGCTGACATTTGTTCCCCCTAAGCTAAACTAAGTTGCTAAGCAGCGAGCTAACTTCTGTAAATCTACCTAAGCTCCCCCGCTGCTTCCCTATACCCGCCGCTTTAATGAACACCGACTCATCTTCCCTAGAAAACGTGTCATGTTGAGACACATTTTTAAAGCTTTCCGTTTTGGCACCTCAGCTGAGTGCATGATCGAACATGTTGGTGTCGGTCCTCTGGAAACGTCTCACATTATCTCTGTTTTCCGCCCTCAACAGGTCCAAGATGGGCATCCTGGAATCTGGGAGTTTTCATCTGCATCCGGTGTGCAGGCATCCACAGGAACCTGGGAGTACACATATCCAGAGTGAAATCAGTCAACCTGGACCAATGGACCTCGGAACAGATCCAGGTACTGCTTCCTGTCTGTGACTGAGGTCAGCAAAGTTTTCAAACGAATCGGAGGAGCATCATCTCAAAGAGCCTTTAAATGACACCAGGATTTACAACATGAAATTCTGGGGAAATTTATGGTCAATTAATTCATTTTGAAACGTGATAAATTTAAGACATTGCCATAAAACATTGAAAGATTATCCTCAACGTGACATAGCTTTTTATAGTGGTTCCACATAGTTATTTGTTGATTTCTAACGTTCATATTAATAATCAAAGAGGTTACATTAGTTTCAAGAGGATGCAATGTTAGTTCTGTAAAAACTGCAATATTTAGACCTTGACTAAAAAGGCATTCAGCTTCCATTCATTTTCAAAAGAAGAACAACCAAATTCTTAACAATAAATAAAGTACTTCCACACGTTTTGTGGAATCTACACTTTGCATCAGCTAAATAGGTTTGTTGTTATGTATCCTTTTTATTTGCTGGAGCAAAATCTACAGAAACAAACTCACTCACAATGTTTGCCCTGCTTCTAATTATCTTGTAAGCTGGCTATTCATGTTACAGTAATGCAGTGTTTAGCATTTATTTATAGTTGTCATTTTTGATGTGCAGACTCAAAACAATAAATAAATGCTAAACACCTAAACTTTGACTTTGAAATTTGATGTGTTGTTAACTAGTTCAGACACAGATAGCATGATTTGCACTAACAGTTTGTGATTTGTTATTAGAGGTATGTCGCCATTTTGACTAGATGGTATTTTTCCAAATTTTTTTTCAATTATTTTCCAAATCCTAGAGCATCTTCTATCAAAACGTCTTGACGCAAAGTGACTGAATGTTGCAACCTTCTCTGATGAATCTTATAGGAAAATAAGTTACTGCTTATAGCTTGGTAATTTCAGCTTACTGGTAAATAGAAATCATCATTTTCATCCCAGTTCAAAATAAATCAACAAAACAACTTTATATTGGCTAAATAAAATAAGTAATCTATCAGGAATATCAACCTGCAACCAGGCTTTTTGAAATATAACCACCAGATGTAAGAAATTAGCCACTAATTGTAGCTATGGGAATCTGACATACCTGCCGCAAAGATTTGTTGTTTGTTTTGTCATTTGAAATGAAAGTAGCACAGAAAGCACTGAACTGAACAGCAGCTGAAATCTGATCCCAGCGAATAATTCAAAAACCTTTCAATGTCAAAACTGCTGGATGCGATTTTTGTCAGCAAAATTCAGGATAATCTACAGACAGAAAAAAACTGTCTGTAGATTATATGCCAGTTATATGCCATATCAACTGGCATATAATACTGTTATTATTATTATTATTAGTAGACTAAATATATTTAAAATAAATGATTATAATCCTGAATTGTTGATTTAGAGTTTCAAGCCAAGTTGTGTCATCTTGGACATTTAAGATGTGCTTTACAGAAATACTTCTGGAGAAACAAAGAAGGCAGGGAAGCATACAGTTTTCTCAGTTATTGTTTTAACATTCTGAGATGTCGGCATTGATATATATGTGCTGTCCATTAGTTTGCCATTTACCAACCACAAATAAACTTCTAAGACACAAGAATGGTCATGTACTGTAATTTTGTGTTAAAGCCTTTCAATAAATATCT
Source organism: Girardinus metallicus (assembly GCA_903067095.1). Classification (NCBI taxonomy): domain Eukaryota; kingdom Metazoa; phylum Chordata; class Actinopteri; order Cyprinodontiformes; family Poeciliidae; genus Girardinus; species Girardinus metallicus. Next base: position 46,020 of record CAEGAE010015176.1, on the reverse strand, counting down.
TTTATTCTCCACAGTAAAGCAACACATTGAAACATGTGAAGGGTTAGAAGCTTTGTAGTTTCTAACCCTTCATCTATCATTTTAAATTTCCCCCTCATTGCCAGTTTTTTTTTTTGCAGTAAATTACAATCATACTGAGCACAGGAGCCATAATGCAGCTAGAAAACTCTTAATGAAACTTTTAAGCTACCTAACTTCAGGCTTTTTAATATAGACGTGTTGGAGAAGAAAAAAAAAACGTCCCACATCGACAAAGCTCTGCCAGACAAACTAGATGCAAAACTGCTGCTTGTACTTTCAGACATGGCGGAGCAGCACAGACTCTGCTTCAAACGTTCCTCTGATAACTCTGATTTTATATCTTTGAGCTTATCTGCTGGAGTCTATTTGATTGCTATCTTTACGCCTTTTTATTTCCCCCTTTTTTTTTTTCAGAGCATACAGGAAATGGGTAACACCAACGCCAGGCAGCTCTATGAAGCCAACCTTCCAGACAGCTTCAGAAGACCTCAGACAGACCAGTATCTTTTTGCCGTCAGCTGACACAGAAACCCAACGTTCCCATGCTCTGTTATGGTGTCTATGTTCTGCATCTTTGTTGCTCAGTTTCCTCCTTATCTGCTTCCCTCAGAGCAGTTGAATTCTTCATCAGGGATAAATACGAAAAGAAGAAATACTACAACAAGAATGCAATCATTAGAAGCAGTGTACGTATTAAGCATCCATATAAAGCTCCCCCTACACAAGCAGTGGCACCCCTGGTAAAGATGTGCAAAAAGCCTTAAGATTATGTTTATCTTTTGCAGCAGAATAATCACACTCTGAAGTTTTAAAGAAACTGCTTTGAACAAAATTGTTGGTCCCACAATTGATGAGGTCGCCAACAATTCCTATAAAATAAATGCAACTGAATAATTTTTCAAATGTATATTTAAATTTTTTACTTTATGAGCAGACTGTCCGCACAACCTTAAAAGGTCTAAAATTAATATCTACGATTATCTAATTTAAGGCTTAAAAATTCTTAAATTCATTAAAATAATGCATGTTTGCTTTAAATAAGCTAAACACAGGTCTTATATTTGTTGTGGCACAACTATTTTATCTCAGATGTAGCTTTTTTTTTTTCTCGTGGGCCTTTTCTGTCAAGCAGGCGTTTGAGTCGTGCGGTGACATCTTCATTACGTTCTGTGACTCGTAGCGGTTGAGACGATCGATAGCTAGCTGCTAATATACCCTTTCTAGCTGGCTATGGGACACAATCAAGACAAAAAGTTAGAACATATTTCAACTTTCTTGTGTCTCGTCGCAAGCCCACACGTTTACTTTGCTTCCAGTGTGTCGAGCCCTTTAAGCGCGAATTTATTCATTCACTTTCACCACTGGCTCACTCCCGTTGCCAGCCCATGAGAGGCTAGGTTCATGCTCTGCAAAAATGCTTTTAATATTGACACTATGGGGGTTAAGACTGAAGAGAGCCATATGCAGTGTGATGAGAAGCACACTTCATATGCCACAAGAAACCACCTAGATATTTCACATTTGACTATATAGACACAGAAGTCAACATAGTTGCTCCTAAAAATGGGGAAAAACAAGAGAACTTACCTTTGGAGTAAGAGGTTGATTCCAGAACGTTGCCCGCATCTGTAGAGTAATGATTAAAAGTTTAAAACTACTAAAACTTTGACCTCCCACAGTGAGGAGGACGGTCAAGGAGGTAAAATAAAAACTCCACAAGTCTCTGGAGAACAAAATAGAGAGGCATCTTAGGGGGCGTTCTCACATCGTTGCCGTAGCAACAGTTAGTCTTGAGCCTGTTTTGCGCATCTTATCAGAGAAGGCTGAAGATAAAAGTGGTTTCAGTTGTTCAGTGTTTTTTGTGTCTATGTCATCAGCCGAAAGATGGTAAGAAAGAGAAGGAGCCGGACAGAGGGAGCAAGGTGTCTTCTTACACCAAGGTGGGTCTGGAGCACACATAAACTGAGCCGTTTGAGTTGTTTTCTGCTTTTGCTGCCTTTTAAGTTTTGTTTTAAAATATATTTTTGTTTTCAGAGTGAAGAGTCCAGGCCAGCTCCCAAAATAAGTCCTGCAAAGTCTTCAGAGCCCCCTGTGAACCTACTAGGCCTTGGTGAGTGTAAAATGTGCAAACTCAAATATTATTCGTTAGAAATGTAGGATTGAAAACATGCTAATCTGCATTATTTTCTGTTTTATTTTCGTTTTGCTTGTCATACTGTTGGGACTGTAGTTGTAGCAGGAATGTCTTTTATTTACAGTTGAGCTTAGTAAAAATGTTGGTGTTTGGCCGTAGTGGCCGGTCACATGGGGGGGAAGCATGTCATGGTGTTGCCTAACAGTTGCTGTTTACCGTCTGTGGTAGATTCAGTTTTCACACTTTGTTTTGATCAAGCCGATGAGTCAGAGAGAAAACTTCTTCTGCCAAAGCCGATCAGAACAGATACGCTGCTTTAGCGGGCATCATTTGCATTTAGCTGATATATTCTGATTCCTGCCACGAGGCAGCGAAAGATTTTTAACTTCCAGCTAAACTTTATTCCTGCTGCTTTACATCAGAAATAGCTGAATGCTATTTTGTGTGTTTGTGTTCAGAAGAGGAAGTGCGAAAGCTGCTGACGCCAGACCTCTAACTTCTTGTTTCGATTAAAAACCCCGATACAAGTTTAGAGTTTCACATGATCTGCAGCTCGGTTTCAAATGCAACAAAAAGCAAGAGGGATTGGTAGCAGTGACCTGGTTAGGCTTGGTTAAATAAGAAAACACAAGAGGCCTGCATCATGAAGAAGGTTCAGCATTTAACATTGAAGATAGGTTTTTGGGGTGTCTGAAAAGCCTGCTCTCAGGTGGGAAAATTAACTCGGATCTTTTTAGCTTTATAAATATGCATAATTATGCAAAATGGTCATGGTGGAACAAGAGAACCAATCATATTAGTAAAGAAGGAAAGGGGTGTTCCCTGAAAGGAAGCAAACGTCGAGTAACTGTGTAAAATAATAGGCTTGCAGAGAGATCACCGAAAAATAGAGGGATTGAGTCTGACTTTTTATACCTGGCATTAAAATCCATCCGGAGTGACCAGGTCCCTGAGTGACCAGGTCCCTGAGTGACCAGGTCCCTGAGTGACCAGGTCCCTGAGTGACCAGGTCTCTGAGTGACCAGGTCCCTGAGTGACCAGGTCTCTGAGTGACCAGGTCTCTGAGTGACCAGGTCTCAGTTACTTGCTTCACCAGTAGGTTCTTTATTGGTGAAGTAACACCAGCAGCAGATTCTCTGCCCTTTTTGTAAAATCAGATGCTTAAAACCGACTGCAATATATCGCCGTTTGGAGGTGCAATTTGCACATTATATCAAATTGCAGTCACCATGGTAATGTTAATATGGGCTACATTGCAATAGCAAAAGTGTGCTTTGATGCAATATTTGATAGGTTGTATTTCATAATAGGTGTTGTGCACTATGACTCTGCATGCCAAACCTATTTATGGAGGCTAAAGTTCACCAAGCCTGGTGTTAAAGTCCTGACAGTGGAAGACAAAAAGAAGAATGAGGAAATCTTGGGTTAGTTGTAGGTCAGGAAAAAATGTGAAAGTGTAGAAGAATGTGGCAATGATAAGACTTGTCGTTAAAAAAACTAATTAGTTGAACAATTAGTTCAATTTGATGTATTTTTAGCTTTGGGTTCACTGCTAACATAGACCACAACTACTGTGAAAACATAAATGATATCTTTTTCAACAACATGGTTTTATTTAAGCCGTTGTTTGTGGATAACACTTGCTGTTATGAAACAACTTAGTTTCTCTAAGAGACTGAAATCCAAATGCCCTACTAAGACAGTTTCTGCTGCATTAAACAACAATTACAGCCTGGTAAAAAACCAGCCCCCTATTCTACACTTTGCTTCATAAAGAGGGCCTGGGCTCTATGCTGTTGAGAAATGATTGTTTCCTGGCGACATGGACTCTTTTGAGATTTTAAATTTTACATAATTGCTAAAGTTTGTCCATAATTTATGTAATGTGCCATTTCGAAATTGCCTGCTGTCTATACAACTGTTCTACTTTGTGGAGAGAGGGTCCCTAAATATTTTCCTACAGCCTACGTAGCTGTAGCAGCCTTTGGTCAGCAAGCTCATCAGCAACAGGTGGGGGAGAGAATATGACGTGCGTCTCTGTGCTCCCTGTAACTCCTGTGACTTCAGCACTTTCTCTGCTACATCAGAAAATGAAACTTTTGCATTTTTCGTCCATCCTCAGCCCACGCAGTGTTTTTCTTCAGTGCTTCTTTTCTAACTGCACCGATTGGTCCGAGGTTGGCATCTCGATGTGCGTCGACCTCCTAAACCTCTCCGCAAACACGAACTGCTGTGAATCAGGTTAGGTTTCAGCCCCAAGTTGCCTTGGCGACAAACAAACCAGCTTTGTCATGCTGAAAATCCCTGAACCTGAAGTTGCCTCAATAAGCCTCTAATCCTGCTGTGTATTACAGATCTGCGATCACACACCGACCAGCATCAAACGCAAACAGGAACAAGTAGCCCGTGTTGGGTTCCTCATGCCTCTGGCTTGTGCTAAACAATCTGCTATCAAGCTGATATCTGTGTAAACGTGAATTCACTTGTTTTTTCTTTCCAATTGAGTGGTAGGATATTGTCAGATATTCTTCCAGTGTTATTGTGATGCTCCATTTCTAATGAATATAGGTCGAATGAAGTGAAAAAACAGAAGGCGTTTCACTGGGACAAGGAGGAATGCTGCTCCTTCTGTCGAGGCTGTATTCCTCCTGTAAAACCAGTTTGTTTTCCGTTCTGCCACAGACACGCCCTCCGCTGCAGCATCAGCCAACAATGGTAGCACAAGCACAAACCAGAACAATGACCTGGATATATTTGGCCCCATGGTGTCCAACCCTCTGCCATCATCCACATCTGCAGCTCAGTTTTCTCAGGTAAAAACACCCGATTCAATCGTGACTCAGCAGCAGTGGTTTCCTGCTGGTCAAACTGAAGATAAATGCGTTGGAAAAAATGGTAACTATTGATATTTGTTGAAAAATAAAAGAGCAAAATTTTACTCTTCATTAAACTGTTGCTGAAGACTTTAATGGCGGATTTTCTTATTAGATGTCCACATGTTGGTTAAGGTTTGGATAAACAATTCAATTAAAAAATGCCATTAACTCTTCCACTTAATATCTTATAATCTGTTTGATGCAGATGTTATGAGACAATACTTTCTGCATGTAAACTCATGGATGAGATAATTTAGCATGTCAGTGAAAAGACATGCAGTTCCTCTCAAGGATACATTCGGGCTTTTAAAATCACTGATGATACAACACACAACTTCTATGAAGGTTTTGAAAGAACATATGATGTTTCAAATAATTGTAGATTTAGTATAATTCACATGTTCAAATTTATACATAATTTCCCCCCCTAACAAGTTATACTCAGTCATACAATATTAGTAGTAAGTAATAAGCTTCAGGGATGATTTTGGTTGGATGTTTACCACTTTGTTTTGCAGGGTTTCCAACTCAGTCAAACAGGTAGTTACTAGTAAACACTATTCATAAATCCCAAATGCCCATCTGGTTTTGGAATGGATAAAGCAGGATGAAGAGTATGGCTCAGTTCTTCTAAACTATAGTCTGGCCATAAGAAAGTCTGGAAAAAAAAAAAAAACGTTTTGTTTTTGTTTTTTTCAGTGCATCGCATGCTTTAAGTGAACACTTTAGAAGGATTGCTTTTATTTTTTTATCAATAAAACAAAATACATTTATAGGGTTTTTTAAAATCACCTTTCTGTCGTCCTTCCAGGGGAGCTCCGGTACCACGGCCAGCACTCCGACACAAGCTCCGGCTGCGGGATGCGTGGGAGGCGGAGCCAGCTCAGGGTCAGGGCAGGCTGACCTGGACCTGTTCAGCGACAACGGTAGCACCACTAAAGCCGAGGACGGAACCAAGAAGCCGTTGTCCAAGGACTCGATTCTGTCGCTGTATGGAACAAACAGCATGTCCCAGCAAGTCCCTGCTGGTGAGAACCAACAGACCAAAAATAAACATGTTGTTTTATTATGACTCCAACAATAGTAGTCAGGACATATGGGGACATGCATTGGTGATGGCTTATAATTCATACCTGCGAAAATCATGGTTAAATTGGCAATTCAGTTTCAGCTATTATATGCGATGAGTAAATATAATAGCTGAATGTTTATTTGCTCAGTGTGAACTAAGGATGCAAACAATTAATCGACTTATGACTAATTGTTAATTAGTAGTTCATTAGATTAACATTAGTTCTAATCGATTAACCAATAACATCTACTTAGACCTTCTTTCAGTGTTGTAGTTTCACCTCGATCCAGAAGAGGGCGCCACCGGTCATCCTTAAGCGAAGCCAGTTCATACAGAAATAAAGATGACGGAGCCATAACAGAACTGGAAAGAGAAACAGTCCAGTCAGAGTCTGTTGTGGAATGCAAATTGCACTTTATGCCATTCTGTTTTCAAATTTAAACACTGGACAAACTCCTTAAGTTTCACCTCAATAGTGCATGATGGGACAGCCTTACCTTCCATCCATCCACCCATTTTCTTACACCCTTGTCCCCAGTGGGGTCAGGAGGTGCTGGCGTCTATCTCCAGCTAACGTTCCGGGCGAGAGGCGGGGTCACCCCGGACAGGTTGCCAGTCAGTCACAGGGCAACACAGACACGGACAGGACAAACAATCATGCACACACACACACACACACACACACACACACACACACACACCTTGGGAGAATTTAGAGAGACCAGTTAACCTGACAGTCATGTTTTTGGACTGTGGGAGGAAGCCGTGGTACCCGGAGAGAACCCACGCATGCACAGGGAGAACATGCAAACTACTGATGAGCTACAAAATCGAGGATGTGGTTGTAAGAAAATGGCCGCTTGCTTATTAATCATTAGGCAATTATAAGATCAGGCAACTTAACTTCTTAATCGATAACTTGCATACCTGCTATGAACTTTTAAACTTTTTATTTTGAATGAAAGTCTGAGATTTTTTTTCAACATTAAACTTCCTCAACCGTCTTGTTCTCTCTTTTTTTTTTTTTTTTTTTTCCCCCTGGTCAGCCGGGATGTTTATGGGCCCCTCTCAGATGCAGTTTCCTGTACAAGCCACCCCGGGTTATCAGGCCTTTCCTGGCATGGGAGCAGCTGTGCCACCCACCACCGTCATGGGCGCAATGATGGCCCAGAGCGGAGCGGCCATGATGGGCCCCAATCCCGCCATGATGGTGGGCATGACGATGCCGAACGGCTTCATGGGAAACGCGCCCGCCACCGGAATGATGGGAATGGCCCCCAGGATGATGGGACCTCAGGGTGCGCCGATGCCTGCAGGCATGATGCCCGCTCAGGGGATGTACGCCATCCAGCCGGGACAGCAGGCTCAGTGGAACATGGGTCAGGTACAGCGACCGCTAAATTGCTGCAGTCCGTTTAATTTAACTTTTTTAAAAAACTTTTTTTATTGAGAAAACGTCTGTGTTTACAAATACAAAGGAATAGAACACAGAATATGAGAAAAGTATGCCAGAGGTTTAGGTCTTTACAGTAAGTATACAGGTACAAAAAAAGTGGAAAATATTACAGACATGACAAATTAGAAACATTTGGTGGAAATGGTGGACAAATGTAGTTCAATTTCCTTAACCAAAGCTGTAAAAAAACAGCGAAGATGATGAAAATTAACATTTGGGAATATGATATTTAATGTAGGTAGAAGACATTTGTCTTCATCCAGCATTAGTATTCGTTGAATCAAAAATAATCATGCTCATACCTTGGGGAAAATTGCATACCAGCATTACAAATTGGCTAATGAGGGGTGGAATTCGCCTCATAAGCCCACTGTAGAATTAGTATTATTTCTGTAATTTTATTATTATTTAGGCAAACTGCTGCACCTAGAAATGCACAAAAGAAATGTAAAGAAAGCTTTTTATCACACTTTAGAGATGATTAGCATATATTCTGGCTAATAAAGGAACTCGGAAAGTTGGAAAACAATAAAATATGCACACCCTCTTGGCAACCTGGTAAATGATGTGTGAAGAAGTATTTCTTGATTCATTGCCTAACCTGTTTCTTTTTATTTATTTTTGGTTTTCTTATGTTTTTTTTTGTTTTGTTTTTTAACTCTTAACATATATTTTCAGAACATTTGGTGTACTACTAGTCAGCTGCTTCATCGTGGGAAAAGGGCTTTCAAGCCTAACCTTTCTATATATTCAGAGAATTTAATAGTTGGCTAAGAATTTATGTACTTAAGGAAGTTGTAGTTTGTTAGATCAGGTTTAAATTTTAAGTTGACAAAATTACAAACATTTAGCTTAAGCTGCAAGGGGAAACAAATTGTTACAATATGTTTTAGACTTAATGCGGGTATTAAAATAAAATTTTGGTGTGACATCCTGCACACAGCAGAATAGTAATGGTGAGCAATTAAATGTTCTTTCATTTCTTAAATTAGATATGCTGACATTTGTAGAAACCTTCCATCTCATTCCCTCTAAAATATATGTCCTCTGAACAAAATGCACATTTTATGTACAAAAAGGAAAAAAACATATTTGTCAGGCTGTGCCAGAAAACTGAAGATGTTCAGATGTTCAGCAGAATAATAAACTACAAATATGAAGCACAGACATGTCTGCACATTCTAGCTCAAAGGGAAAATGTCAGACATCCGTCTCTCAGTATAAGCAATTATTTTCACCAGCAATTATTTTATCATGTGAATTTTACCCTATAAATAAAAAACTCAAACTAAAGGTTAGATTTTTCCAACTTTCTGATGCGTGGGATGAACTCATTTGAGTGTTTTTCGCACATCTTTAACGAGGGTTATAGTAAACTTGCCTGTGTCTGTATTAAACATGTGGCTGAATCTGGACACACCTGGACCGGTGCCGGTTCTGTCTGATGTTCCTCCTGACCGCCCTCTGTGTCTTCCGCAGGTGAACCAGCAGATGTCAGGGATGACTCTGAACGGCGCCGGGGGTCAGATGGCCTTCGGTCAGCCTCCTTCAGCCATGAGCGGTTGGGCCGCCTCCGCCGGTTCCGGTCAGACTCTGAGCACGCAGCTATGGAAGTGAGCCTTGGAGCGGGTCAGGGGGCGTCGGGCGGAGTAGGAGTCAAGGTCCCAGAAAGCGCAAATGATCTTTTGTGCTTTTCTGGACCTCGCTATGAACTGATGCCCCTTTCCATCACGGACCAGCCTTCAGAACACGACAATTGTATCTCTTTCTTTTTTGTTTCCCTCTTTCTCCCTTTCTGTCTCTCTTTCTCTCTATTGTGTGAGTGAATTGGGAGAAATACAGGATTACATGATTGGCAGTTTCTGCCTCCTAACTTTTTATTTTCCTTTTTTGGAAAAAAACAACAACTACAAAATATAAGGAAACAGTCCCAACATTGACATATCAGTAAAGCTGCAGGACCAGTTACACAAGCTTTTATTGTATCTCTGTATCAATATCAGATTATAGAACATTTAAATAATTAGTATTTAAAGGGAGGAGATGACTGTCAAGTCAGTCAGTGCGGCTCCCAGATGTACAGCGCTGTATAACCTTCTTTTAAAGTACCTGTGGTTCCCCTATAAAATTAAACTGGTAAAACTGATTGGACATGTGCGTCTTCTGTGACTAAAGGTTTGATCTTAACCTTTAAAAAAATGATTTAAAGAAGTTGTCCAACTTTTAGAAGTGACTCGTTGTAATACAACATGAAACTTTGGTTCACCCTTTGCAGCTATAATATCTTTAATCCTTCTAAAAAGGTTTTCCAAAATATTTAGGAGAGTGTTTTGGGGAGTTTTTGATTGTTCCACAAATGCATTTGTAAGGTCAGACACTGATGTTGGACGTGGAAACGTGCCTTTTTGGTCTCTGCTCTCATTAATCCTAAAGGGGATACGTTGGCAGCGTTGTGCATAAATGCATTCAAATGTTCTTGAGGGGAGCTCGCATATTTCGAGAATTTTGAACATAAGTTCTTTGTTTTATGTTATGAACATAAACTCTCCCGAACTTCCAAAAGATTTGGATATATCATGCAGACACAGTGGAATCATTTTTTGTCAGGATGTTCACTTACTGACTGTTAAGTGTGTGTGGGCATGGCGATCATTTGCAAGTAGTTTTAGTGTTGGAGCTGTGAATTTAGTATTTAGTTCAGTCTGAACATAAATTAATTGAACTGCACTTCAAACACAGATCAAACACTCATTCGTGCCTTTATAAACCTTGCTTTGTTCACTGGTAAACACTCTCGGAGTCCCCCGGCTTTTCCAACAAAGCATGGAGCAGGAAATTATCTAAAAATGTTATTCTTGGCTGATATTAACATTTTGATCGGAAACATATAAGAGTGTCAAAAAAAAAAAGGGCTCCATTTCATAAGGAGATGAATGCTTTTTCACAGAGGTGTAACATGACTTCAACACATAATTTCTGCTTTCTTTAACTTAAAGCATGCGGTAAATGTTAGTTCTAAGGTTGTATCAGGAACATACTTTAGAGTCATCAGACTGTTTAAGGTATACATGGATCAATTCTGTCTGTGAGGTTTCCAGCATAATCTACCAAACTCATCCTGAAGTCACCACTTTACAGAAGCACTGTTTTACTATGAAGAAGTCTGGACTGGATTTAGCATCTGTCAGTGAAACGGTTTGGCATCGTCATCCGTCATAAGCGCAAGGATTTGAGACGTTTTGTGGATTGTTCCAAATGCGTGGTACGCAGAACTTTTCATGTTATCCAAGGACTGAAAGCTGACCTAGAAGCATCTGAGGAGCAAAGATTAGTTCATATGTTGCTCTATTTGGAAAAAAGCAATGCTCTACTGCAGTTAGGGAAAAAAAGACTAAAGATCGTTCAATTTGTGTTTTTTAACTTTTCAGGGTGCTTTTGATCAGCACTAGAATGTGGAAAATAGGCTGCAGCTTTGTCTGATGAATCACTTTTCGACTTTCTTCATTTGAATTAACGGGACACTTAGTTGCTTAATATGGAACAGTGTTTTCACAATACGCACAATTGGTAGAAGCCAGGATGTTCTCATGCTTAAACATTGTTATGGTTGCAAAGCCAAATATACCCCAGCATAGAAACAGTATCCACTAGAGGGAGGGAGCTTTTCCATGAAACAATGTATCCTGTACTGATACAAAGACGGTTCAAGGAGACCAACAATGACTTTGACAAGTTGGCAAGCCCTGTAACTTCCCAGGTCAATCTACCATCTGTGGCAAGTAACAGGGAAGTTCTTTTCCATCCCCTCTATAACGTACACATGAAAAGTATCTGGTACTGACTGCTTTTAACTATCTGCAACTGACTAATTTAGTAGCAGGATTCTTCAGATAATGGTTGGCTTGTGTGCAACTGATTTATTGTATCTTTTGGAGAGTCAAAAGAAAAGGTCGGTGTTCTCTAGAACATTTCCTGTCGCTGGAATGAGGAGCTTCAGGACCTGATAGTACTTGTTTCAGGGAAAAGGTCAGTGGGAAGAAAGCACATAACATGTTTATCCAGGAAATGTTTCAACCAAGATACGACTTTGATGTCAAGCACTTAAAGCTGCACAATGATTTAAATTCACGGAAAAATCCTTTAATACATGTGTGGTAATAGTTCAGGTTATAATTCTCCATCATAAAATTAAAGCTACAGTAACTTTTGCATTTGTAACATAACAAAAAATGTTATGTTACATATTTGTTAAACTATGTAACAATGAGTTTTACTTTGATTTTGAGTCTCACAATATAATGAGAGACAAATAATCAAAAATCAAGCTCTTTTGCCTTCTTTATCTGAACAAATGCGCCGCTCGTCAGAAACAACCAATCAGAGTCAGGGGGAGGGTCTTGGCACAATCAATCACTCTTGTGTACCAGCTGCTTTGTGCTACGCTACTACTTCTCCCCTACCACGAAGGCTCAGGCTAGTTATCATGGTCACCAATGATGGCGGATAGATGGTTTTCCTGAAACGGTAAGCTTTTTCTCAGCCATTAGCATATCAAGCAGCGTGTACATGAAGGTGATTGACACCACTAAGACCCTACTCCTGACTCTGTTTGCTTTTCACTGGGAGGAGGAGGAGATGTTTTTCACAGACCATGTGTCTCATATTGTCAGGACGTCGTGGCACATGGAAACAAACCCCTTCACATAAACTGGAACATTTGTATATTAAATTGAACAATAATTTATCCTCATTGACAAAAAAGCCCTTGCTCAAATAAATACTTTTCAGTTTTACAGTTTGTAGTGATTTACTGAGCTTAGAATAAAGTGAAATGATTTCTAAGCGGGTTCAAAATGACGGACATTTCAGCTAATGGCCTCCAGATGGCAGTGTTGTGATGTCGGAAACATTCAGCTTAGCTTGTTCTGGAAATAGATCCAGACTTAATAATCATGCACACTGAGTGCGTAACATTGTGTGTTGGGGGTTTCCTGTTGCACACCATCCAATTAAAATCCCTGATTGTGGTCACCTTACATTGGTTTCTTGGACTTGCAGTGCCAAAACATTCTCATCAAGTTTATCTTATAAACTTTATTGTAAAAGTGATCCAAGTAAAAGCTTAAAAAAAATCCCCAGAAACTGTGTTGACTATGCATGCTGCTCTTAGCAGTTCCACAGCACAGTTTCCAACAAGGAAAAAGATGTCACCGGGATCAACATCTGCCCCTTTGAGGGTTTGAATGTGGTTCAAATATGGCTCCAGTCCTGCAAATGCGGATTTCTATCTCTTGCAAGAGTCAGCCTCTGCTCTGTGTTTACGCCAACTATCAGCTGGGGGCGCTGTTATTGCCGTGGTGGGAGGGAATTTCTCTGTTAGGTGTTGAGGTAAAACATCCAAGATTTCAATGCTCTGTTTATTCTGTTCTCTTAATGCAAAAACTACAGAAACATACTTAGAGAACATGAAACTTGTTCTATGTAACAGTGAATGCCATTATGTCAACGTTTAGGCTACACTTGGAAAATTAGGAAAAATACAGTCATACCACGTGTTTACAGTCAGTGGCATTTCTGTGAGGGAAAGTTTGCCTCACAGGGCCTCTCAGAGGATTTGACTCTGTACTTATACGGAGTAGTTAAAACCACTCCAGGTTTTTTGTGACTTGGGAGAGATTTAAGCAGATGCACTTTTAAAAAAACGAAACATACAAGCAGTTTATGCTGAGCCCAGGCTTTAGTGTCACTCTGCTGCACTATAATTTGCATTGTGCAAAGCTGCTGTCTCAGACTTGCAACTGCAGTTAAGTGTAGTCTTATGAAGGGTGTTTCTTTAAACCAGCTCTACCGGTTAACCTCCTCTCTCTCTCTGACGCGCTGTGATGCCAACAACGACTGGCAATAAGGGTACCTGACTGTGGAAGACAATGTGCTGAATGAAAAGTGTATTTTTATGGTTTGAATACACTGTTGGGAGGATCAGCGGGCATGAAAATGTATGAAAGGCCATAACTGTTTTATGTTTGGCATCGGCTGAAAAGCCTTGATTGTGGTTTTGCTCCAGTCTCTACCTCTCATTTGTTCCTACTCTTTGCTGCAGCAGGGAGTTTCGCATCAAGGTCCGATGCCATACGGTGCCGGATGCCTTTTAGCAAAGAGGCTAGGCATTCCTCCCAGCATGTGAGTTAACCTAACACTTCTCCAGAATAGAAACCCCCTCCCCAACTCCAATCCAAGTGAAAAATGCTTCTTCTTTTTCCAGCTGTTTAATCTCCTTCTTGACCCAGTGACATCAGCATTCCTGGGGATGAGCATGCTGTCAGCCTCCTGCTTAACTCTTGCAGACATGACTAGCTTAAGCAAACATTTCACTGATATGACAGGTTAATGTGACCCAGTTATATTCCACACTGACAAATAGGTTGCCATGCCTGCTAAGGGAAAGAAAACTCTTTTCTACTGTCTTCTGGTACTTTAAAGGTAATAACATTCATGTAAGTGACTGACTAACATAGTGGGTATGAAATGTTTGTTTTTTAAAGTCAGATACAGAAATACATAAAAGTTCAAACATGAGATTCAGTTAAAACTCAACTCATGTTCATGTTTCAGCATTTTGTCCTGCCGTAGAGTCAAACCTTTGCTAAGAGGAGCAGCAAGCGAAACTGTAATTTGCCTTAAGTTATGCATTATTATGGAGTCTATTTAATCATATTTAGGCTGTTGCAGTATACAGAAACCTACAGTCGTCACAAAAGTTCAAATTCTTATAATTAATTCCACCACTGTAGACGTCTATCAATTCCCTTTGTTACAATTTGAAAACGTTGCGAAGTAGCTCAGCTGTTGCCAGCGCTACTTTGATTTAGCATCAGTTAGCTCAATGTTTGGGGCTGTAGCTCCAACAACAGTGGTGGTTTTTGCATGAATGTCTCTCTTAGTGAGCAGAGCACCTTCATCTTTCCCTGATAATTCACAATATTAGGTTTAAAAGAATTAAAAGAGGGTGGAAAAAGACCTGGAGAGATTTTGAGTCTCAATAATTTCAACTCATTGTCTCCATTTAAGATCATCTTCATGAAAAAAAAGGGGGGGGGGGAGGAGAGGACATAGAGAATAAACTATTTGATGTAATTTTACAAACATGAAGAGGCTTGGCAGCAACCACCTCCACCTTGTGACATAATGCAGTCTGGGACGATGAGTCATAATGCTCATATCAAAAACAAACCCTATCATCTACATCAATGTTCATGATGATTAGCATTGCAGCTGTTTAGATTGGAAACGTAACTTAGCCATCGTCCTCAGACACTGTTGGTTGTACTCTGAAGTTTATCAAATTAAGTTTTTTGAGGGTTTGTTGAGCTACTCTTTTCCTTCCTGTGTCTTTGCAGCTATGATTTTTTTTTCTATTCTTGGAGAACTGATTCATGGCAATGTGAAAGGGTTACACATAATACTAAATTTTTCAACAGTAAACAGACACTGCATGTAGGAACTGTGGCTGAACTTTGGTTATGTGTCAAATATTTGGCATCAAACAAATTCTCTTCCACTCTCACGACTTCATCAAGTGGCCCCAGGCTAGCCTCAAACAGCAGGAAGCTTCTCGGGGAGAAGACAGAGCCGTGAGTGTTCGAAACATGCCAGTGCTTTTTGTTATACTGCCCAACGAGGCCATGTACAACCAGTTTTTTTACTACTTATCAGTCAATTGACATGATGGGTCATTAATCCAATTGAATGAACCACAAATTGAATTAAATCACAATACATGAGAGCTGTGGTTTCTGGCTTGTAGGAGGTTAAAGTAAATGTGGCCCCGAATCAGGGTTCAAGAATAGTTAGCTACGCAAAGGCATGAGGTCATTTAAGTGCAATATTGAAGTAATTTTAACTTGTGACATTTAGGGAAGAAAACATTTTATTAAATTGTTGTTACTTTAAACCATAATACATTATTACAGTTTGCATTACATTTGATTTTCTTCAGTTACAACCTGAAAAAGAATATTAAATAACTGTCATAATTTTATTAAGTTTTTTTGCCATCAAGGTCGGTTCTCACAGGGATAAATGTTAGATGTTCAGTTGGAAATGAATGCATCAATGTATGTGCCATTTCCTGTGTGTTTTTTTAATTAATTCATTATCGAACAGCGCTGTATTCCATTAGAGTACCTAGCCTGAACTCTACCATGAGAAAAGTTTGTTGATTGATGTTCATAAATACCTATGGTGGCATGAGGTGTCCTGGTATGGTGAGAGATGTAACCACATCGTGACAGCCTGCATGTCAGCTGAGTTTTTAATTACTCAAAGTTTTCTTTTTGCTTGCCACATTTTTTATCATACCGCCGCACCTTGTCCTTAACCCGCTGTAGATTTAGGTATTAACAATCTATCCATTTTGTCCTTGGCATAGGCTGGGTGAACTTAGCTAAATGTTTGCAGTCAGTTACTTTTTTGGTTTATTTTTTTTCTTATGTCACACCCCAATTTAATCCAAAGAAAAGACAGTGGCATCTGACAGCTGAGAAAACTGAGTGATACAACATCAAATGGCAGTACAGATAAAAATAAATAAACAAAAAAAAGTTGCAGCTCATAACTATTCAGCGTATTCATAACAACATTGTTGCCAAGTATGAAACTGAGGTTTGGCTTCCCCTGGCGAAACTGAATGTCCTAAAAGGCAGCAGAAACTATGTCGTTTGCATACCCGGCATATCTGCCAGTAGATGTCAAAATAGTTACTCATTATAATAGTCAATTGCAGTGTTTCTGCCTCTCAAACTTTTTCACATTTTATCGCAATGCAAGCACAGACTTTAAATGTGTTTTATCGGGACAGACCAACACAAAGCAGTGCATGGTGGTTAAGTGGGAGGAAAATTGAAGTTTTCAGAGGGTTGTTGGAGAAAATTCATGAACAAACAAAATCTTGGAGACCAAGGAACACAGCAGACAGGACAAGGAGGAAGATGTGGAACCGTCCAATCCATCATCTGAAAATGCAGAGCATGGCACAAGTGCAGCCACACCAGAACATGACTGTCCACCTAAATGGGCAAGAGAGGAGAAAATTAATAAGAGAAGCCAAGAGGCCTGTGGTAAATCTGGAAGAGTTGCAGAGATCCACAGAGTATAACAATATATATCTATATTTATTGACGGAAACGTATGCGTAAGGACAAGGAAAAACTAAAATACATATATGCTTTTATTTCTTATTATGTCAGTTTTGGTCCTCCATAGTCCAGGACCGTTTTCCAGTTCGGGGTAATGTGGGTCAGCTCCGTGTGGCACTCCAGGAGGAATGGAACAACCTTCCACAGGCCACCCTAGACAATCTGATCAACTCCA
Organism: Girardinus metallicus; assembly: GCA_903067095.1. Classification (NCBI taxonomy): domain Eukaryota; kingdom Metazoa; phylum Chordata; class Actinopteri; order Cyprinodontiformes; family Poeciliidae; genus Girardinus; species Girardinus metallicus. The sequence continues at coordinate 29,092 of CAEGAE010015176.1, read as the reverse complement.
TGCGTTGCGTTGCTCTGAGAGAAGCAACTGGCAGACTCACAAGATATTGAAAAAACTAATTCCTCAACCTGATCCCTATCATGTTCAAAGGCCTGTCGATCCGCTATAATGGCCATATCACGACGTTATCAATGCCGACATGAAGATCAGTAATTAATGAAAACATATTTTGTGTTTCTCTTTATATTGCATAACTCAAATGTTCATAAAACTCTCATATTTGACATGGGGCATTTATATTTTTGTTCAGTGTATTGTCTATGCATTCCTTAGTATTTGCAAGTTTACATGATTATGCGACCAGAATCAGTTGGAGAGGAGATGTGGAAAAAACTTAGAACTGCACAAAATACAACAAACAAGATTCTGTTTTAGCTGAGAGTAGAGCGTCATGAAATTGCATATAAAAATGAATTTATTTCAAGGTTTTGAATAATCTTTCTTTGATCCTCACTCTGGAATGATCAACATTAAAGCTGAAGAGATGTGCAGAAACTGTTGGCTGAAGATATTATTGATTACTGTTACTTTCCATAAAGGCTAAAGAATACCTTATCGTTTCACCTCTATCATATCTGAATGTCTGTTTCTATGGTTACCTGTTAAGCACTTTGAAGTACCCTGTAAATGAATTAAGTTGGACAAACAAACTTGCCAAGCCTCGCCCAGGCCTAGTAATCATTACTTTATTACATATTTAGAGATAATATGTTGTAGTGTTGAGAAGAAATGGGAAGGAATGTAAGATGAGTAAAGCTTGACCCACCCACCTTGTACTGGTTTACTAAAGCTCTGCCTAGTCATCGTGCCACACGGTAACCCGCCCTGACTTGTTAAATGACTGAGTCAATCTCTCGTCAGTGAAAATAACCAAATCCTTATGATAATACTCTTCAGGACATGACACAGGGCTGGACGAGATGCAAGTACACCATATGAATTGTTCACCGTTACAAACTAAAAGGATAAACTTTTTCAAACTTTTACCAGCTCAGGTAGATCACTATGGATGGAGAAGTGGGTGTACTCCGCATTACGCCACCACTCAGTGTCTGTGGATTATACCACACCCGGCCTCCTGTAAACACCTGGCCTTTGTTCCTGACATGTTGGGTGTTTCCATTTCCTACTTTCCCTTGGTGACACATGAAAACTTGCAACATAAATATAATCCCAACAGCGTTATTGCATTATCTGGTTAAAAAATGACAATTACATTTTATTTTATTTCTTCATTCTTTTGCTAAAACCCATTTGAGTATTTGATTCCCATTACTTTTTAAATGCCTCTGAACTCCAATCACAGCTTCCTTAAGCATGCTTTGACTAAATCAGATCATTTGAAGTTAACTGATTTCAAAAAGTATGCTAAACTGATTGCAACAAAAAGCTGAACATTTATTAATTTATTTGCACCTAAATATTCACCTAAAAAAAGAAAAAGCTTTGCATAACCAATAGATTGAAAAGGTGGGGCCAAACATTATTCACATAAAGAAAGTAAAGAGCAGAAGAAGAAAGGCATGTAAAGATGCCCAGTTAAAGAAATACAGTGATGTTTTTTGTGACAATATTGTAAGTAGTAACCATGTTCTTTTTTCTGTACTTTTCCATTTTTCTGTTCCATAGACCTTTCAGACATTTGAGTCTACAGTGAAAGCTGTATCTGGAGAATATTACCCTCTTCCAAAAAGAGGGTTAAACTTTGTCACAATATCCCAAATATTAAATTAAATAACTCTGTCTTCAGGTCAAAGAATCTGCCCGTCAGAAGAATATTGGTCCTTGGCCGGCAGATCATTTGTGGCTTCCTGTTGGTGTGAAGTTCTTGAAACATTTTGAAGCATTCGATGTCAATGATTCAACAGTGGAAAAAGATTTCACACTTGTCAATAATGTGGCCCAGATGTTGAAGTGGTTTGGTTCTAGCACTGATGCCCACACATAACAATGTTGAGTACAAATTATTTATCTTTATATACGTATTCTTAGTAGAAACAATCCCATACCACTTCATGGTTAACCAGTGCTGTCTAGTAACTCTTTGCACAGTGGAGCTCACATTTTTGAGTGTTTTTAAATAAATATCCTGATGACATTAATGAATTATTCACTAAGGGGCTACAGGAGCAAAATTTGTATATTTCACCCCGAGGTGGGTTCTGAGTGACTGGTGGGTGACTCTTTGTGTAAGCAGTAGAGTCACATTGTGAATAGTTTTTACCATCGTTTATGAAACAATACTGGTAATGCAGGCTATGTCCTTACTTTAAACCCGACTCTGCCTTTGACTTTGTTTTATATAAAAACATTGTAACTGTAAACTCCAACCCCAACCTTTAACAGAAACAAATTAAACTGAGTTTATTTTGCGCTCAAAGTGTCAGGAGGAGCTGTTACGACGCTAAGTTTTGCCTTTCCGTTTATGTGATGAAAGAGATTGTCATTTAATATGATTAAATGGAGTCTGGGTTTTATTTAGAATGAATGTTACCCTCTTTTGACCACAAGTATGCGAAGGAAGCCCCCATTTATTTTATTTGTTTATTTTTGCAGTTAAGAAATTATTTAAGACGTGCAGGAAATTAGTCCTTCTGACCCGTTTTCAAAGCCAACTTCAACTTTCAATATTTCTGTTCAACTAATATTTCTGTTAAAAGTGATGGCAGATTCAGAAATAAACTAAAAGGAATTCCAGATGTGTTTTGCTTTCTGACAATGAAAGCTTGATAATTTATCAATGAGAGCAACTGCTTTGGGAATTCAGCCTTTATAAAACACAGTTTTTGTGAGCAGAGACAAAAGGTGGACATAAAATGGATGTTTGGCTGTAAGTGCGGCAAGCTCTCACTAGTCTAGCGCCTTAAAAAACTCCTTTGTACGCGACACATTTCTTTCTAAAAAAAAGGAGGTCTTGAATCAGGGTCATCTTTAAATCTTTACTGAATTTAAAAGAAGTAAAAATAACAAACAGATTCAAAAACAAACAGAAAGTGACGGTCAAAAGACTGTGTTAATCTCAAAGTGCCAGACTTCTAAAACAATAAGCAAATGCTTTTGTCTTTCATAAACTTAATCAACTACCAATCAAAAGGCCCCACATAATAAGCCCAAGCACAACACAATTACAAATGCTTATCTCCTTCAAAATTACAGAATAAAAGAAACTAAACTCACATAAACTCAAAATAACACTTTCTATTAAGTTCCAAATAAATCTATATATGGCTCCTACAATGGCAATCTGATTATGGTTCCACCGACCTTCACCCACTTGGCAATCCTCGCACCATAAACTCCAGGAAAAGAATACAGCCCACCTAAAGACTTCAGCCCCATTACCCAACATTCAAATCACCAATTTACTGTTTGCTGACACATGCAAAAATCCCCAGGCGCCAGACCGCAACGCTAGACAACCCCCCACCAGTGACCCACCCGTCCTGCCGTCAAGCGGAGCCACAAGATAGCGGCCAACAGAATGTGTTGCTGGTTTTTGGGGATGTGCTGTTACAGTGTAAGAAGGTCACAATCACAGAGCTACAGGTGAAGACGGCACTGTTTCACCTTGACTATTTGAATGCTAATACAACTGAGTGGGTTTAGCGTTAAACTGATGTAAAAAGCAAACACTCACGGCATATTTCAGCAAGCGGCTTGGCCTGATAAACAGCGTCTTTTATGACCTCTACTCTGGATTTACCTACAAAATTAGAAAGATAAATTAAAGTACTTTGCATTTAGCGTGAAAGAGGTGCTGATGTGCTCCAAACACGAGAGTTAAAAACTGCAGTGAGATTTTCTGTTATTGTCTATTATTACTCCATCAGTTGAGAATTTTGAACCCTCAAAGGATTTCTCTGTAATTTTAGGCAAGGCTTGCACAAGGGAAACAAAGTACATCAGCTTCAGACAAGACTGTCCGCCCAGAATGGCTCTCTGGTGTTTTGGCATCAATCTAAGTTGATAAAAGAGGTCCGAATCCTCCATTGATCACACCTGTTTCCACAATGACTCTCTTGTTTAGTTAGTCACTGTTTGCATTGTTTCATCCTGAGGGTTTTTGACCTCAGCTGTGTGTGTGTATGTGTGTGTTCTTGTTTCTAGGTGACAGGAGTTACAAAGACTCAACGTTATGGTGCTGAGAAGCTGCCGAGGCAAAGATTAGTCAACCATTTGGGTGTGTCTTTCTTAAAAAAAAAAACACAAAACTGTAAAGTGGACGTGTTAGAGCTTTATTCTGTCTAGCAGAGTTTATGGGTCCATCTGGACCCTGAAGCAGCAAAGCTGGACCAGACCATCACACCACCACCATGTTTCACTGCGGCCTTGATGTTTCTTTTTCTGAAATGCTGCATTAGTTTTACTCAACAGGTTATGAGACACACATTCTAAAAGTATCCTTCTTCATCAATCCACAAAATATTGCTCAAAGAGTATGAAAGAGGATCATCAAGATGTTTTCTTGGCAAATATGACACAAGGTTTTGTTCTGTTTTTGTTTGGTAGTGGCTTTAGCGCTGGAGCTCTTCCATGAAGGCCAGTGTTTTTATTTTTGTTACATGAACTCTGACCTCAACTGAAACATGTGAGGCCGGCAGTGCTTCAGATATGGTTCTGGGTTCTTTTGTGACCCTCTGGATGAGTCATGGATGCATTCTTGGACTGAGATTCATCACTTTTCCATGTTTTGCCCTTTGTGGATAATGACTGTAATTGTGGTTTGCTGGTGTCCCAAATCATGAAAAATGGCCTAATAGACCTTTTCATAGAGATAGAAATCAATGACTTTGTTTCTCATCTGCTCTTTGGATTGGTGCACGATAAACTGCTTCTTGGCATCTTTTACAATACGTCCTGTTATCAGATAGGTTTTAATTAAAGGATAAATAAATTCTACACTTTATGATTGCATGTTGCTGGTAAGGTTTTCCCCAGCTTTTCAATAAATGCAATTAATGACATTTAAATAATTTATCTTGGTAGTATTACTTCCACACATGGGGAGAAGCTATTGTGGATAGCTTTTTCTAACTTAAAAAATGAAACAGTGGCTTTACAAGACATTATGACCAGCTTTGCGTCTATCACATCAAAATCCAAGACAAAACTTTGAAATATCTTGTTCTAATATGATTAAGTATGATATAGTTTGGAGAGAGAGAATATTTGTAAAGCCATGCAACCTTTTTTACTAAAATTTGAAGCAGCTGAGTGGCCTTTCCTCCAGATCCTAATACTTTCCTGACTCCAACTCTTGACTATTGTTCACCCTTTTCCTGACAGCAGCCTGATTACGTAAGACAGATTTCCTCAAAAAAAAAAAAAAGAAAAGAAAAAGAACAAAACGCCACATCCCACCTCCCAAAAGTGCAGCTGCTTCCATGGAGACTGCATAAACACAAAACTATGTCATGGAAAAACATGTCAAAGTGAAGTCAAAGAAAATAGAGCAACTCTTATCTCAACCAGCAGATTTTATTTGGCAAACAAGTCTTACATGAACACACACACACACACAGTATTGTACATTGAGTCTTCTTCTTCACCAAGGTTTTCTTTTCGGGAATCTTTCGTACAGTTTTTTCATCTCATTGTAACAGCTTTTACTAACGGATAGTGTGTGTATGTGTGTGAGCCTGAGCTCGTCCTGCCAGTCGGGCCATCTAACGCACAGTTGTAGTTGTAGACACTGAGCCTCCTGCGACACAGAAATAGGGACGAATTATTACAGAATTTGTTCAAGGCTATCGTAAAAGTCTTTGTGCAGGTCAGTGTCTCTTAAATGATGACAAGAAAAGAGAAGTTTAAGAAAACATCCAATGAGGATACATTACATGTTTCTTTTTTTTGTTGTAAAAAGATTAAAAAGAAAAAAATAGCCAACGCACCTTGGTTTACTTGGTCTCTTCCGAATCCAGCAGTCTCCTGTAGGTGGCGATCTCCTGCTCCAGCCTGCTCTTGATGTCCAGCAGCATCTTGTAGTCCTGGCCCTGCTGTTCGATGCTAGCACGCACGTTGGAGAGCTCTGCCTCCAGCATGTTGATGGTGTTCTGGAAGCCGCAGAGCATGGAGCTGTACCGGGCATCTGTTTCTGCTAACGTATTTTCCAGAGCCCCTTTCTGTCACAGGACAGAAGGAAAAAAAAGAAAAGAAATGTATTCGTTAATGTTTCTTCTTGCGATAAAGTCTCAGGGTATTAAAGTCTTTTCATTGGGGATTCTGGCTGTTTTGAGTTATCTTCTGCTGCAGCCACACCCTGGATGCTGCAGGTTCCTACACAAAGGCATGGCTGTTTGCTCTGCAGCCCCTCTGTCTTTATGAGAGGATAAAGAGCAGCTGGGTTTAAATGGGATTCTGCATGTATTTATGTGTTTGCAGCAGGGAGGTTTGTTTCAGGGAGTGGCGAGTGACTAACACCAGCTGGGCACAGATAACCCACAGGATTACAATTTTTTCAGCATTCCTTCAGCTTTCCTCAGACTGTCTTTTTTTTTTTTTTTTAATGACTTTCAAAATTTGAACAGATGTCTGTGAAATGTCTTCCTGCGAAGGAACTCCTCCCTTCCCCACTGCTAACTTCATTCCTCCAGGAAAGCCTCCGCTCTAGCTTATCCTCCCTTCATTGCCTTCTGTCTCTTCCCTCATTTTGCCCTGACCAGGCTTGGATCTGGGAATCTTTGCTTAGATAAGGCAGTGGTTTGGGGGCTTTGGGGGCTGGTTTTTGCTCACCATGCTGAGTTGGGACTGTAGCTCGATCTCCAGACCCTGGAGTGTGCGCCGCAGGTCACTGATCTCTGTCTTGGACGTCTGGATAGTTTCTGTGCTCACGGCCACCTCCTTGGTCAGGGCTGCCGACTGGATAAAAAAAGAATACACACATTCTTAAGTTTCTATTATTGCGAAGTTTAAATACAGTCTGCAGAGGGAAAGAACCTCCAAACATTTACATTAACTTGTTTGTTTGTGGGAACTTCTCCTCACCTTCTCATTAAACCAGGCCTCCTGGTCCCGACGGTGTTTCTCTGTGATGGCTTCATACTGGGCGCGGATCTCCTCCATGACTTTGTTCAGGTCTTGCTGAGGTGCTGCGTCCACCTCTACGTTGACTGTGCCGGTGAGCTGAGAGCGCATTGCTGCGAGTTCCTGAAAGAGTTAGGGACGGCACGGATTAGATCTGTTCTGCTTCCCCCTGTAGGGCTGTAGAAGAGATGTTCGGTGTTAGCCACCTCTGCGTGGTTCTTCTTCAGGTAGGCGAGCTCATCCTGCAGGCCTTCGATCTGCATCTCCAGGTCGGCCTTGGTCAGGGTGGTCTGGTCCAGCAGGCGGCGGAGGTTGGCGATGTCAGCCTCGACGGACTGCCGCATCACCAACTCGTGTTCGAATCTAATCAGGTCGTAGAAATCCATATCATTAACACGGAGCAATTGGTACCAGTAAAGAGTGCTTGTTGGACCTCATTTGAAAGCTTTTTCTTACTTGGTTTTGAAGTCATCTGCTGCCAGTTTGGAGTTATCAATCTGAAGCAGGATGTTGGCATTTTCAATGGTGGCAGCGTTGATCTGGAGAGAAAGCAACAGATGAAGACTTAGGATTCTTTGAGCTGTTCATTAAAAGCCACATGCCATAGATTGGTTTTGATTTTGATGTACAGGTGAAACTGCAGAGTTAAAAGAATATTTCATCAACTCTGACTTCTTATGTACTGCATGAACCTTTGAAGACCCAGAAAATGTAAAACATGTCTTTAAGACTCCTAAAACTTCTGCAGGACACCAGGTTCTGCATCCTTTCAAAGCTCTACCTTATAATCATTAACAACCATGCAAATATTTGACTTGCAAAGGCCGCAACACTCCATACCTTGTCTTTCAGACCATTGATGATGGCCCAGTAGTTGCTGTAGTCCTTCTCTGCTGCTGGCCCCTTCTTCTCATAGTACTCTCTGATCTGCTTCTCCAGCTTGGCGTTGGCCGCCTCCAGGGAGCGCACCTTCTCCAGGTAGTTGGCCAGACGGTCATTCAGGTTCTGCATGGTGGCCTTCTCGTTCAGGTGGATGGTGCTCTGGTCCAGGGCATTGGACAGGTCAAAACCCCCTCCCTTGCTGCCGAAGCCACAGGAGACGAAGCGGGCATTGGAGGAGGAGATGCGGGGGCCACTCCTGAAGCTGAGGCCAGACACGCTGTGGGCCTTCTGGGGGGCAGCGGAGGATGTGTAGCTGCGAGTCTGTTTGGTGACGACCGAGGGGCCGCTGCCGAAGCTCTGCTGGTAAAACATGATGGCTGGCTATCTGCTGGTCAGGAGACGACGAGAAGAGAGAGGAGCGTTAGGCAGCTGTGGACTTAGCGGCTCTGTGGAGTTTGATAGCGGGAGGCAGGCTGTTAATATAGTGCAGGCTGGAGGCGGGACTGGACTGGAGCAGAGAAGTGGGAAGGGAGAGAAGGAGGGAGGTTTCCTCACTACTTTATCCCTGGGCTTGGCAGAACCACCATTTGTTTTCTTTTAAAGGCCAGGGTTTGGTCTCTTTCCACTCCTGTGAGGAAACCGTTGTGGAATGTGTGAGAGGGTTCTGCTGGTTTGGATCTCAGCTAGGATTTCTGCATGTGCTGCTGTCTCTATTCATGTATGGGGCATTCCTAAATACCTGCAGGCTTCGACTTGATCATGCCAGTCATTTGGCATCTCTGTGCAAATAGAGGAGGTGTAGATTTACTGTCTTAGTGGCCCGCCGTTAGTCAACATTAACGCTAAGCAGAATGCGAAATGTCTCTTTGGTTGTTAGGAAGCCCTCATGATGATGAGGAACTCCAGACACAGCTCAGGAAATCTAAAGTTAAACATCGAGTCTCACTGCAGTTTTTCAAGACATAAAATTTTGATGAATCTCTTGTGTGCATCTATAATTTATGAAAGCAATACAAACATGCCAGCAATATACTGTAAAGTTTCTGTCACCCAGAGACAAAAGACATGTAAATGGGCGTGGAGCACTGCGTTACAAACCATTGATGTTTGATTAGATGCTTGTTTTATCTTAGTCCGAACATAATGTGTCTGATAAAAGGAGCAGGCAGTTAATGAGCTCTTGATTGATTGTGGCCTGAATGAAGTTTTTCCAGCCTTGAACCACCGGCCTACTTTGCTTTTTTTTTTTGTACTTTCAGGCAAGGTAAGTCTTCAGCTCCTCATTGTTCGCTGTGTCATACACAACATCCCCCTCTCAGCCCAGTACATCCTATGTGTGCATTTTCATATATTCACCATCCATTTTCAATGGTTTTGGCTTGAGTTGTGAGCCTCTGCATTTCTGTTTATGTGTGTGTGTGTGTGTATGCGTGTGTGAAAAAGAAAGAGATAGAGGAAGAGAAAGAGAGAGAGAGGTATCTTTATCTCCATGTTGGGCTCTGGCCAGTTTCTGTTGCGGAGAAACATATGGTGTCAGGCAGGGGGGGGAGGGGTGATGCAGGCAAACAGGGGTCAACCCAGAGTCATGAGGAGAACAGACATACTTTTCGCCTGTACAGTCAGCAAAGTTTCATCAATCTTTGTTAACTTGCTTTATCTAGTCCACCTAAAGACCCACTGATAGTTTGGGACAAAGGTTTGTTTCTGGAATGTGTTGACTTACTCCGACCCAAAAAAGAAACTTTTTAAGACAGAGTCCACTCTTTAAAAAAATGACCTGCTGTGCTTTAGAGAGCAGCAGCTTTTGCATGTAGGTTCTAAAGCTAAAATACTGTGATGATAATATTTGCATTTACACCAAATAAATGACACATTTAGCTCTAATCTGTACGTTGCCTGGTACATTGCCCTACATGAGCCTGTGCTGTACTTAGCTGTACCCACCTTCTCATCTCCTCTGACCAGCTTGTTTGTCTCTGCAAAAGAAAGGAATCCCTTCCGTGCATTGCTGCCACCGCCATGTTTTGTGATGTGGATGGTGCATTCAGAGTGATTAGCACTGTTTTGACACGTACCATGCTCAAGTCAAAATCTTTGATTTATTCATGTCTGACAAGCACATGTTCTTCCATGTTTTCTCTGTTTTCTTCATACCTTGTGGCAAACTGCACACCAAACCGTTTTTTTTTAAATAATAGATTTTTTTCTTTTCCTTTTTTTTTTAGAAATGCCAGATTTGTGAAGTTCAATGCTGATGGTTGTCTTGTAAGCAGAGTTTTCCACTTGAGTTGTTGATCTCTGCAGCCCCTCCAGAGTCACTATAGGCCTCTTGGCTGCTTATCTAAGTAATGCCATGCTGCTCAGCCTGTCAGTTTAGATGGACATTCAAGTTTTGGTATGTTTTCGGTTTTGAATGTTGAACTGAACAGCTCTCTTTTGAAAGCTTGGGAAACTGTTTTCTGCTTTTAACCTTTTTCCTGACCTGTTTTCTGAGTTTCTTGGTCTTCATGATGCCATTTGTTCACTAATTTCCTCTGCCAGGCCTCTGAGGGCTTTACAACTGGATTTAGATTTAACTTATATCACAAACTGGTGGATTCTTACAAGTAAATGTATGTGGTTGCACTGGATTTGATTTAGGAGTATCAAAACAAACGGGGGGTGGATACAAGTGAACAGGACATGCTTCCAATTTTATTTTTTACATCAATTAGAAAACTATCACTTTTCCTTCCACTTTACAATTATGAACCACTTTCTGCTGGCCTATTGCAAAATGTCCAAGTAAATGACAGCAATGTCTGTGTTTTCTTTGTGACAAATTCTGCAAAAGGTTTGGTGGGTGTGAATCCTTACACCAAGCACTTAAGCCACTTAAGCCGTATGCAGGTCCACCCAATTTTACCGGTGATGTGACCAACACACCTAACTCCAACACTTTACGGGAACAGCTTTACATGACGCTTATCATCCATGAAAAACGTTTTATTTGATGATTTTTCCATAATTTTATGGTTGTCCATTGTATCAGGTTAACCAAACAAAACAAACAGGTCTCTTTATTTGTTGTGCTGCAGGCCTAATATCTGAATAATTTACTATTTGCTGACTGATCAACAGTAAGGACAATTAAAAAACATAAAGTTACTCACCAATATGATGGATGACAAACTAGAAATGTGGCTTGCTGTTTCCACAATAACATTGAAAGTTGACTTTAGTAGAAAAAACAGCAGCTTTCTCCAGCAGTAACACTCACCTAACTGTATGGCCAGATAACGAGTCAGCAACGAGTCAGAGGTGGCTGTTGCAGACAGATGAGTTCTCACATGCAGCACCGTCTGAAAATGTCAGTCAAATTTTGAGGCTGCATGAAAATGCGTTCTATGCAAAGTGTGGCACATACTGCAGATCAATGAGCTTTAGGTGATATGAATGGTGCTTTAGTGCAATTTATTCTGCATTTCTTAACGCTAAATGAATATACATTTCTAAAAACTATTTTAGGATCTACATTTTAGATGCATACAAAGGTTGTTTAACTCATGTGAGGTAAATGAAATCTATTTTTTAATTGGATGTTTATGTGTCAGGAGCAAACTGAGCCAAAAAGTACACTTTAAATTAGAGAAGAAACTAAAAACTAACCATTTTAAAAATGCAAAAAGATCAAGAGATTCTTTCTGTGACCTCTATGAAATCATTGTCTTTTCAATTTTGTCATCTACATCAATTTACTTAGACTCTGCTACAGGAGTTAGTGGTAAAGCAGAGTTGGGCTTTCTCTTTTTAAAAAGGTCACACTTCAGGTCAGTCATGATTTTGACTTTTTAACATTCCTCCTTCCAGCGAAACATCAAACAGAGAGTGGAGCTTCACAGCTGAACAGGCCGTTCAGCAAAGTTGCTGCTGCTTTGTTGAAGGTTGCACAGATAGGCTCAAAGTATTTGGATCATCCTTAATATCGTTTACCTAGCTGGCTCTAATCAAGCTTATCTTGTTATCAATTCATCCGTCCATCCATTTTCTGTTTTCATTATCAGGGACAGGACAGGCGTCAGCCGGGTACACTGGGTAACCTGCCAGTTTATTGCAGGGAAACACCATGAACATTATATTTCTAAAAGTTTAAAGAGAACAATGCAAAAAAAAAAAATGTCCATAAGACCACAGGAATCTGCTTTTAAGTAAAAAAGTGAGCGAACTGGATTAAGTCTGAGATCACGACTCTGTATGAAGGGGTTTGTCAAAATGTCATTATTTAGTCTTATAAATGCTGCAAAATTATGAAGATTTCTAACTCAAGCAGTTTCAGAAACATCAGCACTACCAAAAAAATTTAGAGTTTAAAATTCTTCATGTCGTCAGAACATACTGGACCAGTATCAGCTCCTCTGCATTGGCATCCTGCTACGTTTAATGTTAAAATATTTTCTCTTACACTGAAAGCTTTGGTCTAAGACAAATCACTTTCTTTCTTTTTTTCTTTGCCTGGACATTTCTGTCTTAAGTATGTAGATTTTGTGACGTCCAGATACTTCACTGAAAAAACCTTCTGTGTGACGATGATGAAATATGAAAGATGAACAACAACAATGATGTTAATGATATTGTGCTGTGTTTTTGTAACTAACTGTTTTAACTGTATGACTGTCAGGATACTCTTGTAAAAATGACCTTTAATCTGAAGGAGTTTCATCCTGGTTTAATAAAGGTCAAAGAAGAAGAGCACTTCTTCTACTCAAAGTGTCTTTAAGTTCATCTAGAAACTTCTTGCTGCCAGTAATGGTTCTTCTGGAGGATTCTGCAACAGATTTTATTTTTGTGAAAACTCTAAAAATGGCAGGATTTCCAAGACTTATTGAAAGTCAGACCAATATTCAGGTATGTAAACTCCACTGTCAATGTGTTCTGTGTTTCTGAAGAGCATTTTTCTTAAGCCACTTCCACTGACACTGGATTTCATGTTTAACTTTATGAAGATTGAGTCCCAACCATTATTTTACTGTTGCTAGGATGACTGTTTCTCTATAAACACTCATTGAATTTCCAAAGGATGCTGCTTTGAAATAAACCCAACTTTGTTTATAAACATTTTACAACCATAATCGGACCTTTGTTTCAGCTCTGATGTCCTTGTTCTTTGTACTGTGGTTCCTTTAACCGCACTCTGCAGCAAACACACTGGACTTAAATCACACAATTTCTTTTCTGCAGCATCATCTGATGAATGGGTGCAGACATTTTGGGTGAACAAAATCTTGAATTTTTTTTCACAATTTTTCAATTCTGTGGGATTTCATGTGAGCGATCAATCCTAAGTAATGCCTGAATGTGATGTAAGAGAAAAAGGACACGTGTTTTTTAAAGAAAAGCCCCTCTGTGTTGAACCATCATATGCTGAGGTTTTTTGTGATTGTTCAACCTGCTTTGAACATTTCGGATTTATATTATTCTTCTTTGCAAAAAAGATTTAGCTGAGTCAGATTGAATTGACTGCAATTATGAACAGCCTGGCCACAGATTCTCAATTGTATTTAGGACTGGACTTTGACTGGGCCATTGTAGCAGCTCTGTTTGCATGTTGGGTCATTTTCCTTCTGCCTTTTTGGCAGATTCTTTGATTAACGCTATAATAAAATAAGAAGTGAGAGATATACACTCTCAGGCAGCTGCGTTATTTTGTGTTGTGTAAAAGGAATTGAAAGCTATTCCATTTCAGTAAGACCCACACGTCTTATCATGTCTTATTATTCCAAACCATTCCTGTCAGTGTTTTATTTTCCTTTGTTTAAGCCCCTCTCTTTAAACAAAGTGAAATATTGTTGTTTTGTGGTTTGAGGAGTTGAAACCTTTCATAATTTACAAACCAAAATGTTCAGCATGAGAGTCTCTGGACGCCTTTGACTAGACTAGAGAGGGAGAGAGAGAAACAAAAAACCGGTTTATTTGTGTAGCTCCTAATCACCATTGATACGTATAATCTCGACTGGCCTGTCAGAACTCACATTATGAAAAGCAGGACTCCTCTAAAATCCCCGCACAGAACAAAAGACCTCCCGCTAGTAGCTCAGAGGTAAACAGAAATACCCACATGAAGGGAGGTGCAGTTGTGTCTACTGGGTGTTGTTGAGGCAGAGAAGACGTTTTCTGGCTTCCTCAGAGTCTCAGACAATGTTCTCTATTACTAAGCTGTAACTGAGTCACTGTGAGAACCAGCATTGACACAAGAGCTGAGAAACCGGCAGGTAGAGGCAAAGTCATCTACTGTAAAAAAAAAAAAAAAAAAAAAAAAAAAAACATGACAACTGATCTTAATGAAGTGGAGAAGCTCATGTCTTCTTGGGCCAGTCAGTGTTAGATGGGCGTTTTCACCTGACACAACCTCATGAGTCACTGTGGAGTAAAATCTCAGCCACAGAAGACACCCACACCAACTCTCCGCTATCACTGCAAACATTTTCAGAGATTTGGACTCTTTCCTTGTCTATCTCAGCAGAAATGCCTGTGGATTATGGCTCTAACTTTAAATAAACAATGGTGACAGTTTAATAAATCATATTAAGCTTTTGTTGATTAAAATGTTGTCATGTTTCAACATTTGCTTTCTGAGATTAATGTCCTGCTCTAGAGATTCAATAGATGAGATGTATTTTATAAAAAATTTATTTAATCTGAAAAGATGGAGAAAATAAAACCAGGAGGACTAATTTTCATAGTGCAAGATTTATCATATGAATGACATAATGGTGTAAATTAACCTTAATTGCAGTTCACGGTGCTGTAATTATTATTGTGTGGAGAAAGAAAAACTTTCTTTTATACACGAACAGTTGAAAAGGACGTAAATTGTGATTAATGACTGAGTGCAGGAGGGTGGCACTATGAAGCAGACTTCTGATTCTATCATGGAGATTAATGAGGACAATGAGAGTTAACTCTTCCATTCACGCTGTCCTGGTCTGAATCTCCTGCTTTCAGCTTTAAGGTGTGTAGGGAACGTTTCTGTTCATTTTTAAGACTCAGAGTCGAGCCGTGAGGTCGATGCGATACACGAAGGACGCTCCGCCATCCTGTTTCTCTTGTTCAGGAGTCTAAAACTTTTCCATTAAAAAGAGCCATTTATGCCATTTGTGCTAAATAAAGCTTGTTTAAAGTCAGAAAATTTTACGTAAACTTTTGACAAAAGACAACTTATATTTCTCATAAGGAACTGCCACTTTATTTCTATTTTGAGATTTTAAATAATAATAATAAAAACAGAAAACCTTTGCAAAAAGAAGATGGATGCATTTTTTGTTAAGGATGTTAATATTGTGGAAAAAAAAATATTTGTAGTTTCCAGCTTCAAAAAAAGAAATTAACATCTAAAAATAGGTTAATGGTTCTTTTAGCATCATTGTAAAAATTCAATCCAGTTATTCAATGTACAAAAAACAATCTGTAAATAAACCTGCATTTATTTAATTACTTATGTTTAAAAGCATTAGTTTCATCATCACTTTAATGCAAAGTTACCAAGAGAACCACTGTAGAAGGTCCAAAGAGCCACTGACGACTGCAGAGCCACATGTTGCATATCCCTGCACAAGTTAACCTCCTTAAACTAAAATAATCTGTTCTTCCTGGGCCTCTTATTTGGTCCATCTTGCAATTACCTTATTTTACGGACTATAAGCCGCTACTTTTTTTCCCCCACGCTTTGAACCATGCGACTTATAGCCCGGTGCGGCTTTTCTTTTGATTTTTCTTCAACCGGCAGGGGGCGCTTTAGCAGGAAGTGAATCATTAGAAGTCTAAATTGGAAATCAAAGAAGAAAGTGCTAATTTTCATTTAGAAAAAGCTCATGCTAGCAGCAGGCACGACGGAGAAATGTTTTCAAACTCAAACCCGCTCATCATGGAAACCACACGAAGAAGTTCATATGATGACGCTTTTAAGTTGAAGGCTGTCGATCTGGCAGTACAGATCGACAGCCCCTGCTATCTATCTATACTTACGCTGCACGTAAGCACGGCGTGAACGAATCCATGGTTCGGCGTTGGAGACGGAGGGCTGCGTCCTTAATAGCAGATTTGTTAAGGACGCTCCCTCTGCTGCGTCCTTGTGGAGAACCGAGAGCGGCGGAGATTCCAGCAGCTTATATATGTACGTTTCCAGTTTATTTAAAAACAAACAAAAAAAAAAAACTTTGGGTGCGTCTTATAGTGAGGTGCACTCTATAGTCTGGAAAATACGGTACCTGGTCAAACTCCCTTCAGCCTTCAGAGCTACCTTAAATTATTGACCAGAAGCTGCCAGTGGGGACCAATGAACTCATTGTCATGTTCAGGAAACCAGTTGAAGATGAATTCAGCTTTGTGGCCTGGTTCTTTGTCCTGCAGGAAGTAGACATAGGAAAACGGCCATACTGTAGACATATCAGCTCATACGGTGCAGAGACCCCCCTCCTTCCTGACCCCGACCTCCACATCCCAGAACAACATGTAAAGTTCTGCAGACCTCACTTCCTGGCATCAGCCATGTTTCTGGTTTCAGTGGTAAACTGTACATTGAAACAGGATATAAGAGGGATTTTTATTTATAAAATAAATAAGAGTGAAAATATCCTCAGGTTAAATCATTAAGGAATACAAATAAAACCAGAACAGTCAACTAACAACATCTCATAGGAAAATAAATAAATACAGGCAATCAGACTAGAGTTAGACTTTAAAATTACTTAAAAAGAGTAAATTAGAACATCTAAATTGGCTTCACTATGATTTCATAATGACATCATCCCAGTTTGTACTGGTACAGTGGTCTCCAGGCTACAAAAATCAATAGTTCCCATGGATACATCAAAATATTCCTGTATTTGTTTACAGTAATGAGTAGTATTACATGTGTCACTACTTCTGAATGAATCTCTTCTATTGTCTTTGACTTCCTGACAGTCTGGATTCTTGCACCTGAGCATAAACGTAGCCCAAATGCATGTGGTGTTAAACTGCCATCAGTTTCATCTTGCGGTGGGAAAAAATGTGGACTGTTTTTCACAATCGAGTTGTTGCCTCATTTGTTGTAAGTTGTATCAGAACTTTGAGGACTGTTACGGCTTCTTGCACATATGTTGCCGACAACAAGCAGCTGTGGGTTTCAGCATGATTCCCATTAGTTTTGTTATCAACTAAGATTAAATTTTTCTTTGTTCTCTTCATTGGTTATGGCTACTTGCTATTTTATCCATGTTGAAGAATGTAAAACAGTTACTGCCCTGTTCTCCTGAACCATCTCTTTTTCTGCTGTTAGCTTTGATTTCACCAACTTTCCAGGTAAACTCAATCCGAAGGGCTCAAATTTCTCAAATCTTATATTAAATATAACTAATACATTCTTATAAAGGCAAAAGAAAAGAAGCTTAAATGAACATCAACCCAATGTTGAACTGATTTTGCACAGCCAGCTGCCACTTGTGGTGGTTTACAGGAACAGCAGATTTTTGTTCATTAGCTATTCTAATAGCTAATGGTCTCCTGTTAACCATTAAAATGGCTAACAGGAGATAAAATATGTCAGCTGAAGCCTAGTTTTCACTTCTTTTTGTCTGGTTTTTGCTCAGGCTAGTGTTAGCACTGCAGTATAGCTAGCTGCTTCAGGAAGGAAAGCTAAAAACTGTCATGACCTGTTGCTTCAAAGTTGTGGGATTGATTGGGTTTATATTTACCATTTGGCAAACATTTAGGGAGATAAACATTGTTCTGTGTGGATTCAGTAGGTTTCAAAACTGGTTTTGCTGAATATGTTGCTTTAATAGTAGCGGTCGAAGCCACCTTAATAAAGTCCCACTAGCTAATGATTTATATTCATCCAGTGTTTGAAAATACACTGAATTGGAGATGCATCAAAAGAGTCAAAGGGAGTCAAGAACAACCAACAGACAGGCTAAACAGTGAGTGAAGGTCACAATGCACAGAGAAAATATCTTAGAAGCTTTACATTCAGATAGGAAGGAACATTTATTGCTTTCATTGGACAGATGAGAAGAGCATAAGTAGAGTGCACAAAGTCAGACTAATGATGAGTCTTTGGGGCACTTTCGAAACAATCAGGAGACACCAGGCTTTGATTTAATGGAGCAGCCAAACTCCTACAAGTTAAAGTTTCAGCTGCCTTATCAGCGACTGACCTTACACACATTGAAGAATATATGTGTGTACCTGTGTGTGCTGACCATTATATAGAGCCAGTGACTAACAGCTAAAGAATGCCAAAAACTTGAGACTCGATAGTTTACTAAGAGTAATGTTACTGCTTGGGTTTGTTTAGCTTTTTAAGCTAACTGCTTCCAGATCTCATCTTTTTGTGTAAATCACAACATGGTTTAATCTTGTGCCCAATGCTACCGAGACATTGCTAGCTTCTCATCTGTTGGTCTTTGTGGGTTCCCATGCACCCAACTCATAGTAATTTTTAATTGAGCTCAACATGCTTGATGGGGCAAATCAAAAACAACAGTTCAACCTGCAGTTGTTGGATGTTGCAGTTGCCTCATGTTGGAAATGTGGGCAGATGTAGTTATTTCGTGAGTCAGGCATTACAAAACCCCAAGAAATCTCTGGCTGCAATAAAGATCTTACTTTACACATCTTACTTTAAACAAGGTGTCTTAGCAAACTGGATTACCAGTTCACAGTAACAACGTAGACTGTCAATAACAACGGGGAAGTGTGTTTGTAGTGATGCAGTAACTTGAAAGCATTGAAGAGGCATCACTAGAAAATAAATCCTACCAATGTTTTGATCAGCCAGAGTGTATAATTTCAGATGAGGTTGTCTAGTAATGACAATAGGAAACCTGAATTTGGAGATCGGTGCTGCTGGCAGTTTTGTGTCCAGGGCCTTAACTGCCTCTGTCTCTTTTAGGTCGAGTTCCTTTAAGGAGATGCATGCAGGTACTCACATCTTTCCCCAATAAAATCTAGTGATAGGAAGTCAAATCCGATCAAGTGGTGGTCAGCTTGCTGTCATTTACAAAAGATCCGGGCTACTTTGCTGCACATAAAGATAAGATGACCATATGAGTCTGACGAGGAATCTCTGCCTGTAGATGCCACACCCTACTCAGATCCCCAGTAAACTCATTTTGCCAACTCAGAGCAGTTTCATGATAAACTTTACTGTAAAATGTTCCAGTAAAACTTGATAGGTTGTCTTTGCATTTTATCGGTTAATAGGATTTCTGCTGTTAGCTTTGATTTCACCAACTTTCCAGGTAAACTCAATCCTGGAATGTATCTGTAGCTGCATTGGTTACTCATAATGCAGCTACAGATACATTAGCATTGATTTTGCCCTCAACACACCAAGTAAGTAAAATTAGTTTATTAATGTTTTTACATCTTGTATTTCTTCTTTTCGAGTCGTATTTACTGAACAGCTCTTTGTAACTTGTGCTTTGAGCATTTTTTGAGGACCCTCTTCACCTTCAGTAAAAAAGCAGCAAACCAGGCCTGACCTCTGTCACCTTGGGTATTTGACCACACCTGCAGTGTGGAAAGAGTCTCTGAGTTTCCTGTCAATCAGTTTCAATGTTTGACTTTTAGCTAAGCACCACATTCATCCTGTGGGGCCATTTGAGCAGATTTCTGTTCAATGGCCTTCCTTCATGAAAAAACAAAAACAAAAATCATACCAACGGATGGACAAACACACCAAAGTAGAAACTCTGACTCACAGATGTGAACCTATTTGTAGCAACACGATCCTTTAGAGCCTCCTGTGAATACACCACACCCCTCCACAGACATTATCACATCCTGCTCAACTACTCAGTGTGCGCTGAGCGGCACCTTCCCAGTGTGCAATATTTCAAACAAATATCCTGCACTGAATTACCGACTTGACACACACACTAAAATGTGCTGCGACCTGGGAGGGGAAGAGGTTATTATGAGCTTGAAGGATGGTTTGATCCCACTTATGTGCTCCCTCCATGCGGAGCCAGTTTCTGTAAAGTTAAACATTCACTCTCAACGAATTACCGCCTTTGCATATTGACTCACTTTATATTCTTTCACGCACTGTAGCACGAGTAAATAAAACCGTATGTTGACATACGTCGGTCCATTCCCAAACTTCAGTTGGTAAAGACAGATTGCAAAAGAAATGTTCATGCCTCTGGGGCTTATTACCTAAATGTCTCTCTTTTTGGCTAGTCTGACCATAGCATCCACAGAAAGGCTGCCTTTCCACAGAAAGTTGATCATTTGAATTTCTCTCTTACACCATAACCCACTTCCTCCATTATTATTATTATTATTATTATTATTATTATTATTATTATTATTATTATTATTATTATTATAGTCACAGTTCTGATTACAGATGCTCTCAGTGAGTGCCAGCTGGAGACATCCTCGAAAAAAGAGACATTTATTACTTAAATGTCTCTCCTTTTAGCTAGTCTGACCATAGCATCCACAGAAAGGCTGCCTTCTGTGTTTAAATCTTTTCATTTCTTCAAGAATTACGTTTGTTGCAGTTCAGCATCTATTGTACAAGTTTGTGTTAAATGTACAAAGAACCTGTGTGCAAAACTAAAAAAGGCCATTTATAGTTACTGCATTAAAAGTGCACAGATCTCTACAAGTGCAACAGGCTCTCATATAGCCTCAATCCTACTTACAAAGGGAGTGCTGGAGGGTTTTCTTTAGCTAAAGTACGCCATCTAGTGATACGTTAGCTGATCACGATAATTCACAATGTTGGTTAGTATGTATCCGAGTTTCTACCTACTGCCCCCGTCTCCATGGTTACGATCTGGCCGACTCTGACCCGCCAGCTGCATACAGTTTGCACACGTCAGAACTCTTCTTCCCCTCGTAACTTGGCAAATAAAGAGCAACCGTTTCCAAATTGTGATGGTATGTTTGAGCCACCAAAAATTAGCACCTTGAAATTTATTTTATCCAGTAATCTGTCATATTTAACAGCAGAACATGATTTTCCAAAAAGCCTGCACTCTCATCTTCTCAGGAAGTCTAATCTCCGAGTCTTGTTATCAGCCAGCTTCCCTCCTCTTACATTAGCAATGAAAAATTATAAATACACACAATGTGTTGGAAAACTGTCTTCGGTTACTGACTTTTTTTGGGGTTTTTTTTTGTCAGGCTTAAGTGACAAAAGTAGGGAAAAGACCGATTCTCTTGGTTATTAAAAACAAAACAAAATAGTGTAAGAAGACCTCCACACTCAAGACCTCGTTTGTTTGTTTATTTATTTATTTTACAATTTTGTTATTGCTTTTTTTTTTTTTTTTAACAGCAGTCAAAAGCGTCGTGAAAATGACCGGACCCGCCTCTCTGGCTGCAGTGCGCGCTCCCGACTCAGGGGGAACAGATTTCCACAGCTGAGTGAAGCTGACACCCCACAACGAGCTGACACACGTCAAAAAAAAATCCATCAACTAGTCTGAGTGCTCCTTTGTGCATGTTTGCGCAGCTTTTTGTTTCTGAGATATTAAAAATAATTTTTTAGGTCATCCAGAGTTCACTATCCCCCCATATTGCTCCAAAACAAACCAAAGTGGGCTGCTTCGTTACTGCAGGCTTGTGCCGTTCAAACTACCGCAGCGAAGTTGTTTTCAAGCTGGATATTGGCGCTCCGCGGAGTGAGCGGCGCCTAGCTCAAGGTTGATCCGATTTATGAACGCTAATTTCGGCCAGCCGTTCTCTACCGATCCCTCCTCAAGCGCTCGGAGGTTCACTTAGGGACTGTCAACAAATTTCCGAACCAAACACCCCTAAGAAACAAATGTAAGTAGATATCTTGCCTTGTGACCAACTGACACAAAATACATGCCGTTGCACGAGACGCACTGTTCTGTAGTGAATTTTTAAGTCATACTCAATATTTTTAATAATTGTAATATTAAAAAGTATATATTTTTTCTTCAATAGCTTCCAAGTCAAAATACCATAGATGAGGCACACCTATGGTATTTAATACACACCAAAGGTGTGCCTCATCTAACCCTTTGACTTGGAAGCTATTGAAGAAAAAAAAAAATACTTTCATTCATTTTCCTCTCTGTACACCACCCAGGTTCGTTGACCAGTTTCAGGACCCGACCAGAACCCCAGTGTAAATTACCTTCAGAAATAATGAGATTTGGTTTTATATAAAAACAGGATTTAATGCCGAAATATGATAAAATGTTACAAGCCATACTTGTCATACAAATGGAACAGATACATCCATAAGACCACTTTTAGCACACCTTATGGATGTAACCAAGTGAGGCAAAGATTGTAGAGCGAGTTTAGCTTTTTATTCTTCTCTGCAATCTGTACACTCCCCAAAGGGTAGTCTAATCAGTTTCAGTCTGTTTACATTTGACTGCCGGCAGTCACACATAAACATGGTTATGTAAGCTCCAGCGTGTGCGTGTAAGCAGAAAAAGAGGCTAAAAGAGATAGAGGAAAGCACAGAATCCATAACAACCCCAACTTAAAGGCTCGAAGATGGGGGGGAGCAAGTATGGTCCCTCTCACCAACTCCAGAGTGGAAGAATGGCCAACCCCTCTCAAGGAGACTGGTTCCAGAACCAGAGCCACGTGTCGAGGTGAGGCCGACTATTTCTAGCTGAAACCTCTCAACCTCACACACCAGCTCAGGCTCCTTCCCCACCAGAGAGGTGACATTCCATGTTCCCAGAAGCAACCGAGGATTGGATCTCCAGGGTCCCCGCCCTCGGCCACCACCCATTCCACGCTGCACCCGACTGCTTTGGCCCCTCTCGCAGTTGGTGAGCCCATGGGAAGGGGGAACCATGTCGGCTGAGCCCTGCCATGCTCCATGGGTTGGTGGCCATGGGTGACCTTACCAGGGGCATGAACCCCTGACAGCATAGCTCCTAGGATCACTGGGACACTCAAACCCCTCCACCACAATAAGGTGGCAGCCCATGGAGAGGATTATTATCACAGTTCAAGTCATTAACTAGAAAAGTGTTTGAGGAGAGATCTGATGTTGAATAAACTGCTTTTCATTGTTTTATTTTCCTGTTCGGTTAGTCACATTTATGTTTATGAGAACTGAAGACGTTTGAACAGAGAATGAAACGTCTGAATGATTAGCGAAAACTTTGTTTTTCACACCTTCATCTCAGTAATTTCCTGCTGCAGTCTGATTCTGGTTATGGTCAAGGGGAAGTGGTGAAGCTCACAGACTGATCTGGGTTCAGATATGATGAAGCTCGACTCTGTGCTGATCGGTGAGTCCTGCACTCCTCCAACCCTTTACAAGCTGCTGGTTCTGGTCCTGGTTCTACCTGGAGTAACAGCCCTATCTCGTCCTATTTCAGGTCTGGGTGTTCTGCTGCTTCTGATCCTTGGAGTTGGATTCACAGGTCAGTCTTTGGAGGTAAAGCTTCCTCTGGTTCTTCAGCGACTCAGCTGAAACCTTTACTTGTTCTGATCAAGTTTGTCATGTTTGATTCTGATCCAGTGGGTCACTGCGTCGCTCCATTTTCTCTGAGCCGGAGTCTGGTCCAGCTGCTGATTCTCATCCCGTTCTTCCTTTCCACCTTAAGGATGTTGGTTCTCCTCAAAGGCATGTTGCCAGGTGAGAAGCGGACTGAACTCAGTAGAACCTCAACATGTAGACAGGAAGAGGTCCAAAACATGATCCAGTTCTGATCCAATAGCTTCAGCTCAGGCAATTAAAGTCTCGTCTCGTTCAGAGATAAATCAGCTGCCAGCAGCTGCTGATGTCGGCTCTGTCCGGATATTGGGTTTTTCTGGGTTCATAGTTCTGTTCACTTGTTCTGAGTTCTTAGTTATTTTTGATTCAATCTGCTTTTTTCGATCTGACTTGGTCTAGTTCCATTATGTCCATTATTTATTCCTCATGTCGTTCTCTATTTGCTAGATTTATTGTCCCAGTTCCTGCTTGTTTCTCTCTTTCTCTCTCTCCCCCACCCCCCACCTGTAACCAGGGCAGGATTTAGGAGAGTGTGGGCCCCTGTGCTTAAGCCCACACTCTCAAGCACAGGGGCCCTACTTACTCATGGTTATACAGCTGCATAATAAACATGTGTAACGCTAATTAAGGCTAGCCGCCTGACTACGACCAAATATGGTAATAGGCAGTCAAAAAGGTTCGGCTGAGGAGCCCGTATGTGAATAAAACACCAACAGACAGGTGGTAAGTTTAACTTATTTTATTCAAATTCATATATTTGCATATATTTAGGAAGGTATTCAGTAATAATAATAATAATAATAATAATAATAATAATTAATAATATTTTCCTATAAGTATAAACAATAAAAACAACAGGAAGACAATAACAAAAAAAAAAGACCCTGATAAAACCCAAGAGTTTTTTCTCTTATTCAAGTTTGTTCTTTCATATGCAGGGTGATTAATGGTCCATCAATCAACAATCCGACTGTTTTTAGTCCTTGATCCAAGGCAATAGGTCTGTAAAAATAAAGTAGTTTGGTTCAATTAAGTCCTACCGCAAAGCTGCAGTGATCCGGTAGCTCGCCATACTGGGTAGAAACAGGGGGTGTAAAAAAAACCTGGCCTAAACAAGGCCATAAATAAAAACAAAAATTAGCATTCACATTTAAACAGGGTTAAACTGCTATCCAAACAACTAAACATTCATAAAAAAATAACTATATTCCATAAAGTATTTCTCAGGAATCATTCAAATGAATTTCAAGTTAAAGATCACATTAATGTTAGAGATCAAAGTAAAGTTACCTACGGTGGCCCTGAGGTGCAAAGCACTACAACCTTAACGAAACGGAAGAGGTACGTCCCAGTGGGAGACCTAAGAAATCGCTGATTGGACTACAGCTCGTTTTACTTCTGAACCGGAAGTTATTCTGCCTTTAACGTGTTTTTTAAAAACATGAATGTGCTCCGTGATCCAAACCTTACCACTACTATTCAAGAATATTTTGAGTCAGGACATACATATGAGGTGATACTGGACATGCTCCGGACCAACCACGATGTGTCATTTAGTATGCGTTCACTAAAGACTCATTTGAAAGAAGAAGGGTTGCATAGAAGGGGCAACTACTTTCCACTTCCTGAAGTGAGGCGTGCCATTATGACCGAGCTGAGAGGACACAGGGCAATTATTTGGCTATCGGACCATGTGGCAAGTTCTCAAACAAAAACACAACCTGCGAGTTAAACGTGATGTTGTAATGAGACTGCTGAGGCAGCTGAATCCTCAAGGCGTCGCTCTGAGGACTCGCAGGAGATTTACAAGACGTATACTATATTTGGCATGGTCCGATAGCCAAATAATTGCCCAAAGCGCCCTTTGGGCAAATAATTGCCGGTAAACCCATGCTAAAATCCGGGCTTACCTGTAACCAGTCAGCCAATCAGACCCGGACTTTTATCCAGGCATTCACCCTCGCAGTATTTAACCTCCACCCTTTCACTCACTCATCCCTGGTAACTCCTGTTATATTCTGTAGCTTTCTATCACCTATTACCAGTTCTCTGTTTGTATGCATCCAAGTTATTGTGATTAGTTTTTGGACTTTAAAATTAAAGATACATAATTTGATCACATCAAGAGTCTGGACTGGACACGCTAACAGAACCTCATGAACGGAGTGGTACCAGTCCAATTGACTTAGGCATCCTGAGCTCTCCTGAGCATAACTCTTCCTCAAAATGAAGAAATGTTCTTCATTTTGATCAATGGATGAAGGATTGAATTCTTGGATTATATTATTGTTCTTTACTATTTGGGTGGGTGCTTAATGTCAGTCCATTTGGCTTTTGCCTCTTGCTGCATTGTTATTATTTTAGCTTAAACTACACTGAATTAAAGCTAAACTAAACTAAACTAAGGTAGAGCCAAGCTAAGATAAACTGATCTAAGCTAAACAAAACTAATCTAAGCTAAGCTAAACTAAACTAAGCTAAACTAATTCTAAATTAAACTAATACCTGCAGATTTTGATCCAACCGGTGCCGTGACGGCCTCCCTGCCTGCTGACCCAGGTCAGGGAACTGATGAGGACTATGAGAGCATCACTGATGATGTCACCACGGTGCATAACCTCTGACCTTTATGGGCCGATGACCCCTCCAGACCTCAGGAGCAGCACTGCTGATGTCTTCACATCCTGGCGGTTTATTACCCAGAATCCCTCAGCAGTGAGAGAACAAGTTTCTGCTTCTTTATTCTGTAACGATGGTCTTGGTTCTGTAAGGACTCAGTCCATTGGATCAGAACCAGAGCTCCAAATTAACCTGTCAATAACTCACTGTCTCAACGCCACAAGAAAGTACTTCCTGTTGAACCAGAACTGCTTCCTGTCTTCATTTCCATCAGGTTTGAAATGATGATGATGATGATGATGTTGATGATGATGATGATGATGATGATGATGATGATGATGATGATGATGATGATGATGATGATGATGATGATGAGACTTTGGTCAAAGTGAGAAGCAGAAAGTGAGGCGGCGCCTGATATGGATTCTCCTCTCAGACTGAATCAGAACCAGCAGGTTCTGATGTTGCTTCAGTTATTCTTTGGAAAAGGAAACAAGACAAACCAAAAGTGTCCCCAACGTGAGAGTCGGTCACAGACACTGTCCATGTTAACTTTGGGAGATGTCAGTGTTAGGATTTCACCTAAGTCCTGTGTGAAGTGTTCTGCTCAACAGAAAGTGGTGAGGCTAAAGCTGTCGCTCTGAAACCATGAGGCCGCCATCTGACTCAGCGCTGCCCTGTGAGTCCAGAACCTGCAGAACCTCCTCACTTTATGATGACCTGCAGCCCAAACATCAGACCTGAGCACTTCCTGTGGGACACAGGTGTCAAACTCCAGTCCTGGAGGGCCTCTGCCCTGAAACTTTTAGATTTTAAAACTGCAGGACAGTGGCCCTTGAGGACTGGAGTTTGACACTTCTGCTGTAGGATGACCCAACAGGAAGAGGTCAGAGTTATCTTTGGACCTAAAGAGGAACGATCTACTGCTGCTCATATTCTGACTAAAACCAGTAAAGTAATCCCTCTCTGCAGCTTGTCCATCAGGACACTTTAAGGTGGGACCAGGGAGTGGAGGCTGCACTTCCTGTCCAGATAACAGCAACACCAGGATCCCAGGCACCGCCTACTTCTGTTACCACTACGACTATAATAATAATAATAATAATAGTAATGTTATTATTATTATTATCATCTGCAACCATGATCTAAAGCACCTTATACACATTTCTAATCAGTCACATTAAATGTGATAACCCTAAATAAAACCCAATGCAACCAATTCCCATCAGAGGTTAACTAATGAGTAAACTTGCTTATTTAATTTCCTTATAAATTAGCTTCTGTGTTTGTTAGAGAACATTAGTAAACATACAGCATCATAAATATTTGTATGATGTTGTTTATATCAGCATCATAACAACAAGTCAGTATTAAAGTTATGGGGAATTTTAAAGCAGAGTTAAGGTAAAAAGCAATATCCCAAAATGTAAATTTCTCATATCCCCTAGCACATCATCCCTATGGTGAAACCTGGTGCTGGTAGGATTATACTTAAGGGTGCATCTTTCTCATAGGCTCCAAAAGTCTTGAGGCGGAGGCAGGAGTTCACCCTCCAGCAGGATAACAACCGTAAACATGCAGGTGATAAATGCATGCTGGAACGGCTGAGTCACGGTCCAGAGCTAAACGAAACTGAGAATGTGCCGCAAGACATACGTGTAAAAAATATGCAGCCGAGAAAGCTTGCATTGACAGCTGATTGTGCCTGTTTTAGAGTTTTAGGGGAAGTTAAAGAGGTTGGGTTGCTTCAGTATACTTCTGATTGAGGGTGAAGTCAGTGATCATATTTCAGAGAGAAGCGTTGTGGGATCTTGTGACAGCCGTATAAAAGCCTTCATGTGCAATAAGTAGACATTCATCTGGAGGCAGCATGTCTTATTTTACTAGCAACATCCCATCTGAAGAATGACGTCTCTTTAACAAACCATAATATGATGCCCCTTGTAAGAGCTTATGGATGGATATGCAAATGTAACACTCTAAACTGAACTGACAGTCATAGTTTTGTTTCATCGGATGCTGAGAAAAAGGAATGTAAGAAACAACTTCAAGTTTTGTTGGTGACCATGCAGGAGTTAAAAATTCTTCTTTGAACCACATCTGTGGGTGGTGGTGGTTTGACCTCACAGAACTACTCATTAAGTGTCTGGTTGAGTTTTGAGGAGTCAAAGATCAATTTTTGAGGAGTCAAAAATCAACCATGCTTTTTTCAAAAGAGGATCAGTGCTCTTTTGAACAGAGCTGTGATGCTTACTGTAAGTTAAAGCAACTCACAATCCATGGTAACTGAGCTTAAAAGACAATATTTAGAAAATGTGTTAAGTCAACTCGAACTTTAATTTCTGGGTTAAAACAAAAGCTAGTTTCCCGTTGACTTTACTTGTATTCTCAAGGCAGGAGATGAGTTTCCATTTTCAAGTTCAAATGTTTTACAGAGTTGGGCACAATTGGATCAAAACACTAAGTGAAGTCACAGGGTTTTTTCTCAATTGCTTTGGTGCCTTTCTCTGATAAGAATTTGTAAATTTCTCATAACTGTAGGCAACAAACACCAACCCTAAGATTCTGCAGGGAATACAGAATATAAGGGGGTACAGAGAATGGATAGATACATAGATACATAACAAATGACAGAAAACTTTAGTTTCACTGCAGAATCTTTATTGAATATTGCTGACTTGTTTCTTTTAATTCAATTCTTTTGATTCTTTTTTACTTTTTACTTGGACTCAACCTTGACTCCATTCACAAATGTCTCCTCCACAACAATGGTCTTTGTAATCACTGAAAAAAGTGGAGAAATAAGATCAGATTTTACTTGAATTTTGTCTCTTTTTTTTTTTTTTTTACGAAACGGCCATTTTTTATTCATGTTGAAATCTAATAGATGTTTCGTACCTTTTTTTGAGCTCGAACTGGAGATTGAAAAAAATGGAAAGACAACAATTAACACTTGATTAAATTTTACATTTGCTCACTCTTTTTATTTTATTATTATCTGTAATGTTAGAATATATGCATCTTGCCTGGCTCTCACCTGACGTCCTCCCCATCAAGCAGCCTCCTGTACTCTGCAATCTCTGCCTCCAGACGGGTCTT